>CAWUFW010020540.1:0-148266 GCA_963921515.1 Calotriton arnoldi
AGCAGGACCCCCTATACTGCACGAACACCACTGCACTGCCCTAAACCCTGAAACACTACCCCCAGAAAGACCCCCTACACTGCTCGAACACCACTGCACTGCCCTAAACCCTGAAACATCACCGCCAGCAAGACCCCCTACACTGCCCGAACACCACTGCCCTAAACCCTGAAACACCACCCCCAGCAAGACCCCCTACACTGCCCGAACACCACTGCACTGCCCTAAACCCTGAAACACCAGCCCCAGCACGACCCCCTACACTGCCCGAACACCACTGCACTGCCCTAAACCCTGAAACACCACCCCCTGCACGACCCCCTACACTGCCCGAACACCACTGTACTGCCTTAAACCCTGAAACCCCACCCCCAGCATGACCCCCTACACTGCCAGAACACCACTGCACTGCCTTAAACCCTGAAACACCACCCCTGCACGACCCCCTACACTGCCGAACACTACTGCACTGCCCTAAACCCTGAAACACCACCCCAGCACGACCCCCTACACTGCACAAACACCACTGCACCGCCCTAAATCATGAAACACTACCCCAGCAAGACCCCCTACACTGCCCGAACACCACTGCACTGCCCTAAACCCTGAAACATCACCCCCAGCAAGACCCCCTACACTGCCCGAACACCACTGCCCTGAACCCTGAAACACCACCCCCAGCAAGACCCCCTACACTTTCCGAACACCACTGCACTGCCATAAACCCTGAAACACCACCCCCAGCAAGACCCCCTACACTGCCCGAACACTACTGCACTGCCCTAAACCCTGAAACACCACCCCCAGCACGACCCCCTACACTGCCCGAACACCACTGCTCTGCCCAAAACCCTGAAACACCAGCCCCAGCACGACCCCCTACACTGCCCGAATACCACTGCACTGCCCTAAACCCTGAAACACCAGCCCCAGCATGAACCCCTACACAGCCCAAACACCACTGCACTGCCCTAAACCCTGAAACACCACCCCCAGCACGACCCCTACACTGCCCGAACACCACTGCACTGCCCTAAACCCTGAAACACCAGCCCCAGCACAACCCCGTACACTGCCCGCACACCACTGCTCTGCCCTAAACCCTGAAACACCAGCCCCAGCACAACCCCGTACACTGCCCGAACACCACTGCACTGCCCTAAACCCTGAAACACCAGCCCCAGCACGACCGCCTACACTGCCCGAAAACTACTGCACTGCCCTAAACCCTGAAACACCACCACCAGCAAGACTACCTACACTGGCCGAACACCACTGCACTGCCCTAAACCCTGAAACACCACCCCTGCAAGACCCCCTACACTGCCCAAACACTACTGCACTGCCCTAAACCCTGAAACACCACCACTCAGCACGACACCCTACACTGCCCGAACACCACTGCACTGCCCTAAACCCTGAAACACCACCCCAGCATGACCCCCTACACTGCCCGAACACCACTGCACTAAACCCTGAAACACCACCCCCTGCACGACCCCCTACACTGCCGGAACACCACTGCACTGCCCTAAACCCTGAAACACCACCCCCAGCACGACCCCCTACACTGCCCTAACACCACTGCACTGCCCTAAACCCTGAAACATCACCCCCAGCACAACCCCCTACACTGCCTGAGCACCAATGCTCTGCCCTAAACCCTGAAACACTAGCCCCAGCACGACCCCCTACACTGCCCAAACACCACTGCACTGCCCTAAACCCTGAAACACCACCCCCAGCACGACCCCCTACACTGCCCGAGCCCTAGACACTGAAACACCAGCCCCAGCACGACCCCCTACACTGCCCGCACACCCCAGCACAGCCCTAAACCCACAAACACCAGCCCCAGCATGACCCCCTACACTGCCCAAACACCACTGCACTGCCCTACACCCTGAAACACCACCTCCAGCACGACCCCCTATACTGCCCGAACACCACTGCACTGCCCTAAACCCTGAAACACCAGCCCCAGCACGACCCCATACACTGCCCGCACACCACTGCACTGCCCTAAACCCTGAAACACCAGCCCCAGCACAACCCCGTACACTGCCCGAACACCACTGCACTGCCCTAAACCCTGAAACACCAGCCCCAGCACGACCGCCTACACTGCCCGAAAACTACTGCACTGCCCTAAACCCTGAAACACCACCCCCAGCAAGACTACCTACACTGGCCGAACACCACTGAACTGCCCTAAACCCTGAAACACCACCCCTGCACGACCCCCTACACTGCCCAAACACCACTGCACTAAACCCTGAAACACCACCCCTCAGCATGACACCCTACACTGCCCAAACACCACTGCACTGCCCTAAACCCTGAAACACCACCCCAGCATGACCCCCTACACTGCCCGAACATCACTGCACTAAACCCTGAAACACCAACCCCTGCACGACCCCCTACACTGCCGGAACACCACTGCACTGCCCTAAACCCTGAAACACCACCCCCAGCACGACCTCCTACACTGCCCTAACACCACTGCACTGCCCTAAACCCTGAAACATCACCCCCAGCACAACCCCCTACACTGCCTGAGCACCATTGCTCTGCCCTAAACCCTGAAACACTAGCCCCAGCACGACCCCCTACACTGCCCGAACACCACTGCACTGCCCTAAACCCTGAAACATCACCCCCAGCACGACCCCCTACACTGCCCGAACACGACTGCACTGCCCTAAACCCTGAAACACCAGCCCCAGCAAGACCCCCTACACTGCCCGAACACCACTGCATTGCCCTAGACTCTGAAACACCAGCCCCAGCAAGACCCCCTACACTGCCCGAACACCACTGCACTGCCCTAAACCCTGAAACACCAGCCCCAGCATGACCCCCTACACTGCCCGAACACCACTGCACTGCCCTAAACCCTGAAACACCAGCCCCAGCACGACCCCCTACACTGCCCGAACACCACTGCACTACCCTAAACCCTGAAACACCACCCCTGCACCGCCCCCTACACTGCCCGAACACCACTGCACTGCCCTAAACCCTGAAACACCACCCCCGTACCACCCCCTACACTGCCCGAACACCACTGCGCTGCCCTAAACCCTGAAACACCACCCCCTGCACCGCCCCCTACACTGCCGGAACACCACTGCACTGCCCTAAACCCTGAAACACCACCCCCAGCATGACCCTTTTTACTGCTTGAACACCACTGCACTGCCCCAAACCCTGAAACACCACCCCCAGCATGACCCCCTACACTGCCCGAACACCACTGCCCTAAACCCTGACACACCACCCCTGCACGAGCCCCTACACTGCCCGAACACCACTGCACTGCCCTTAACCCTGAAACACCACCCCCTGCATGACCCCCTACACTGCCCGAACACCACTGCACAGCCCTAAACCCTGAAACACCACCCCCAGCACGACCCCCTACACTGCCCGAACACCACTGCACTGCCCTATACCCTAAAACACCACCCCCAGCACGACCCCCTACACTGTCTGAACACCACTGCACTGCCCTAAACCCTAGAACACTACCCCCAGCATGACCCCCTACACTACCCGAACACCACTGCACTACCCTAAACCCTAAAATACTCCCCCAGCACGACCCCCTACACTACCCGAACACGACTGCACTGCCCTAAACCCTAAAACGCTCCCCCTGCACGAACCCCTACACTACCCGAACACCACTGCACTGCCCTAAACCCTAAAACACGACCCCCAGCACGACCCCCTACACTACCTAAACACCACTGCACTGCCCTAAACCCTAAAACACTACCCCCGCATGACCCCTACACTACCCAAATACCAATGCACTACCCTAATCCCTAAAACACTACCCCCCGCACAACCCCTACACTACCCAAAGACCACTGCACTAAGCTAAACTCTAAAACAATACCCCACACGACTCCCTACACTACCCAAAGACCACTGCACTACCCTAAACCCTAAAACACGACCTCCTACACTACACAAACACCACTGCACTACCCTGAAACCCTAAAAACTACCCCCAGCACGAACCCCTACACTACCCAAACACCACTGCACTACCCTAAACCATAAAACACTACCCCCAGCAGTACCCCCTACGCTACCCAAACACCACTGCACTACCCTAAACCCTAAAACACTACCCCCAGCAGTACCCAAACACCATTGCACTACCCTAAACCCTAAAACACTACCCCCAGCAGTATCCCCTACACTACCCAAACACCACTGCACTACGCTAAACCCTAAAACACTAACCCCAGCACGACCCCCTACACTACCCAAACACCACTGTACTACCCTAAACCCTAAAACACTCCCCCAGCACGACTCCCTACACTACCCAAACACCACTGCACTACCCTAAACCCTAAATCTACCCCCAGCATGACCCCCTACACTACACAAACACCACTGCACTACCCTAAACCCTAAAACACTACCGCCAGCACGACCCTCTTCACTACCTAAACACAACTGCACAATTTGTTACAGGCGTTGCAACGCAGGCCTGTGGTGCTTACTGGAAGTACCTGGTGGGCTAGTTGGGCCCCAGGGACTCTCAGGATTCAAGGTGACCTAATCCCCCAACTTAAAACGCGCCACGGGGCGCGTTTGCACAGTGGTGAAGGGAGGGGGCGGGGCCTCAGGTGACATGTGCGCAAACACGCCCTGTGGTGTGTTTTAAGTTGGGGAGTTAATTCCCTTTGAATCCTGGGGGCCAACTAGCCCACCAGGTACCTTCAGTAAGCACAACAGAGTTGCGTTGCAGAGAGGTGAAAAAGGTGCGTGGCCTCGGAACGCCTCTCTGCAACTTAGCTCTGTGGTCCTAACTGTAGGTACCTGGGGGCTAGTTGGGCCCCAGGGACCCTCAGGATTCAAGGGGACTTAATCCCGCAACTTAAAACGCGCCACGGGGCGCGTTTGCACACATGTCACCTCAGGCCCCCTCCCTTCACCACTGTGCAAACGCGCACTGGCTCTGGTTAGTCAGAGTCAGTTACCACCAGTACCCGTCTGAAAAAGTTGTGGGCACAGGATGATTTTGCAACAAGGCCTCTTTCTGCTCCTCTGTTGGTTCTTTCTGCACATCTTTTGCTTCTTTCTGTGCGTTTTTTCTTCTTTCTTCACATGTCCTACCTCTGTTGGCATAGTTAGAAACTAGCATTTAAAAAACCTTTGAAATTCACTTAAAAAATCATAGGTTTCAGGCACGTTATAGTTAGAAATTAGCATTTAAAAACCTTTGAAATTCACTGAAAAAACCATAGGTTTCAGGCACGTTATAGTTTGAAATAAGCATTTAAAAACCTTTGAAATTCACTGAAAAAACCATAGGTTTCAGGCACGTTATAGTTAGAAATTAGCATTTAAAAACCTTTGAAATTCACTGAAAAAACCATAGGTTTCAGACACGTTATAGTTAGAAATTAGCATTTAAAAACCTTTGAAATTCACTGAAAAAACCATAGGTTTTAGGGACAGTTATAGTTAGTTGGCCATTGCACTCGTACAAAACCCGTGAAATTCCCCTGTTATAGTTAGTTCAGCTAACTATAACTCGCGCAACCGCAATGCACTGCTGATGACGTCACATATTACATCACTCATGACATGGTCAGTGACATCACTCATGACATCACTGATGACATCTCAAATGACATCACTGATGACATCATCCATGTGATAATTTCATGCATCTTCTCACACCCTAATATAACTTTTGATACACCCACTCTAAATTACAGACTGTCATTCTCAAAACCATAGACACTCCAACACCAAAAACGACATACCCACTCACTGATTCTTAGGTCTACACACACATCAACTCACTCACCTGTACAGTCACTCATACTTACAGTCACTCAGTACAGGACTATCATATGCACTCATACACCTATATAAATACTCACACACCACCACTCATCCATAGAGGTACTCACACACCTAGTCAGTCATGCAAAAATTAATCACACACCCATTTACTCACCTATACAGTTATACACACACCAGCTCACTTACTCATACAAATACTAGCACATTCTTACGCTCTTATACAATAACTGATACAAGCACACACGCATCCATACAGCCACTCTCACAATAACACACTCTCACTTATAGCCATTTAAATACTCTAACACACATATATACTGCCTTTTACATATGTAGTTACTCGCACATGTACCACTGAGATATACATTCACTCACTAACACACCCATACACACACTCACCTACCCAAGCAGTCCATCACAGATGCACTCTTGAAATCATGCACCCAGTGAATCACCCACTCACACATCTATGTATAGAGTCACACACACCCCACCCACACAAACACTCAGGCAGCCATACAGATACTCAGAGAACCAATCAATAACCCATATAGACACTCATGTAGCTATTCGCAAATCCATGCATCCACTTACACACCAACAAACAGACGGATACAGACATTCACACAGTTTAGTCACTAACCCATGCATTCAGTAAGATACGTTTAATCACTCACTTGTAGTCAGTCACTCACGTACTAAATCATCCATTCAGACACTTATACACCCACTCATTCTTCAATACGCCTTTCCCTATATATATTAAACATATTTAAACTTTACAGAAACACACAGTCACTGGATGATGTCATCAGTGATGTCATCAGTGATGTCATTTGAGATGTCATCAGTGATGTCATCAGTGATGTCACTGACCATGTCATGAGTGATGTAATATGTGACGTCATCAGCAGTGCATTGTGGGGCGCGAGTTATAGTTAGCTGAACTAACTATAACAGGGGAATTTCACGGGTTTTGTACGAGTGCAATGTCCAACTAACTATAACTGTCCCTAAAACCTATGGTTTTTTCAGTGAATTTCAAAGGTTTTTTAAATGCTAATTTCTAACTATAACGTGTCTGAGACCTATGGTTTTTTCAGTGAATTTCAAAGGTTTTTTAAATGCTAATTTCTAACTATAACGTGCCTGAAACCTATGGTTTTTTCAGTGAATATATATATATATAAATTAAAAACCGTAACAAATAAACTAAAAACAATTGAACTAATAACTTTAATAAATAATAACTTTATTAATTCCTCACAAGGAAGGTTTACCACTTGATCTAGTTTGTAGTATAATTCCCTTCTTTGATCTTGCTAAAAATGAAATTCCCTTTTTTCCTCCAGCCATCCAGTTCTGATAAACAGCCAGTTGAAATTGGTTGAATCACTTAGCAGGTCCTGCATTCCTTGTTTTAAGGTTAACAACTGTCTATTTAGAGATAACACATGATTGGTTTTGGACAAAAACCTTTATTAATTTCCCACAAAAGGCTCCAGAGTTATACAGGATTTAACCACTTCTTTCTATTATTGGAATGGTTAGTTGGCAACTTTTCTTTCCAGCTGGCCAGGGTGGTAATATTCCTAAGGTGTTGTGAACATAAAAGGGGAGCCCCATAGATGATTGTGACAACCTGCTTCACTCAGGTCACCAGTGTAATGGCAATGCAACCTGTCTTCAGTGGAGCTCTGTGATTTTTCCCAGCAGGTGATAGTCTAATATTTGCAATCACTGCCCACCTCTGAATGCACAGTCTTCCACCAGCCACCTCTCTGTTTTTCTGCTGTGCACTATTTGAGTTATGAGTTGTATTGACTCATCTTTATCCAAACCCCTCTCCCCATTCCTGGAGGGAGACTTTGCTGCTAGCCAACATCTACCACTGCGAGTCAACTGGAGAAGGGGTACTTGTCCCAGTTGCTCAGGATCCATAGTAGGTCGGCCTCTGGGGCATCAGGAGTAAAAGGCCTCAACCACCATGGTTGGGCTCAGTGACCCTTGCATCCGTTGTGGCCCTCTGAAAGGGGTTCTGACAATTGGCTGCAAGCTATGGTGTTGTATTCCTCTTAGGGTGTCCATAACAGGCTTTCCAGTATCATGTCCTTATATAGGCACAATTCGCCCTGCCCTTATATAGGCATAAATTCCCAGGCCTTATTTAGGCATTAAACCATGCACTCCAAATACAGGCATGGTCTCCGACATCCGTCCACCCTAACGTCACAACGAGTACATGAAGAACAGACCCTTAGGCTGCGGGAGTTGTCCTAGTCCAGGACTATTGATTTCTTCAAGGACTCATATATTATGCATGAACCGTTATTCCTTAGGGGTTCATTCATGACGTCTTTCGCTGTCCGACTCACGTCAATACTAAACATTCCTAGGTACTCTCAGGTATAAATATACCTTCCCTAGCCCTTGTAAACTAGAGGAGACCTCGACTTCAGAGGAGCCCGTTTCCCGGCCTGACGCACTGAGAAGACGCTGTCATCCCTGCACGCAGAGAATCCAGCTTCCAGTGATCTGACTTCCCTTGCGGGGTGTTGGAGTTCGAGTCTGGCAAAGAGATTCCAACCTCTCTCATTCTTCAGGTATGGAGCTGATAAGAACCTAGAGGGACTCTTGGCATACTAGGCATACTAGGCTTAAGATACTCTTAGTATACCATAGTAAGGAATACTTCACCTACTTCATACCTCTCCCTACACCTAAGTTAGGTTAGGCACATTGGGGTAGAACTAGCTTAGAAACGCATCCTATGAGTACTCGCATTTTTAGTCTGTGTTATTTATGTAACAGCATCTATAGTAAAAGATAATGCTATCGCAGTATTATTTATTTCTACTGCTCACACTGTACATTATTTATCTCGCATACTGTCTTGTGATCGTAACAGCACATTTTACTTACACCAAAAACAATACTGTTCAATAAATCTTTTATTGAAAACGCCCGTCTATTTCTTTCTGTGTAACTTGGAGAAAACTAAGCATGCACGATTGAGCTGAGTGAAATAGTTATCTATTGTTTCCACGACTCTGGGACACGTTCTGATTCTAAAGGGAAACATAGTGGTCATGTTTTGCGGCTGCCAGAAACTACTCCCTTCTTGTTGTCAAGGAGTTTCTAGTGGCCTCTGAGCTAGCTGGCACAAGTAATTAAGTTTAATATACTCGATAGGGACATACTGACCTTAGTCCTATGTCAAACCTATAGGATATATTATTCCAATGCGCAGAGCCTATTAGGGAAATAGAAGCTACACTACATGGCGCCCAACGGTTTGGTAAGGCGGTAATTCAACGTTAGATACTGAGTAACTCAGCCGTGCTTTTTTCTCACAAGACCCCTACCCATATACTCCAAAAGACGTCTGGAGTGGGCAGGGTTCAGTATCCACCACGGCTATATAGGGAAACACCCTATATATTAGCTGTTTGGTTTGCTAAACGTTGAAGGATACAGTGTTCCAAAATATTGGGCACCTTATCTTTGTTTCCTTGAAACTTGTTCTACATTTTTCAAAAAACAAAATGCCTGACAATGACAATAACACTGGAAACGGTGGAGCTGCGGCTGATCAAGCTCAAGCAGCAGTTTTTAACTTTACAGGTTTAAATGAAACCGAGGAGGGTGTTATAGACATCCCTCAAAACTTAAGGAGAGCCATCACTCTAAAACTTATAAAACATGGCCTACCGCCAAGAGGAGGTAGAGCAGTTTTCGTGATAGAGGCACATGAAACCTTTCAGACAGAGGTGTTCTATTCATGGGTAATACTTCCTGAATGCAATCCAATATCACACACATTTCACTTCTACAAAGAAGATGATCCACCAGAGGAATACATTCCTTTCGAGGATATTGAAATTCCATTAACATACCAGGAGCATCAGCTCTGGTTTAAAGGCGCCCTAAAACATCACAAAAACATTACTAGGCTCGGTCCACTAGGTAGACCAGGAGCAACATGGCCGATTCTAGCCGGCTATACAGCTCATCCTGACCTGGATATAATGTCAGATGAGGAACTACTTACTCAAATACAAGAGTTAATAAAAATTTACAGACAATTGGTCCAATATGTCATGCAGACTTTTACAGTCCAGCAACCATTGACACTTCCAAATCCAACTCCCCAACAGGGGAATACACTAAAAATTACACCACAGACTCTATACGCAGTCATGGGTAAAATGCCCACAAAACATGAGCAAATTCCGTTCTGGATAGCTAAAAAAATTACTCAAATCGAAGCAGTATTTCCAAATACTAGCCCGTATGAGAAACACAGAATCCTAACAATCAGTTTACCAATGGGGATCACACCACAACTGGAAGACTGCACCACTTGGGGCTCAGTCTTTGCTGCCATCTATACTAAAACACATGGCATTCCGTCAATTGCGATAATACCTGATGTCCTCAAACAAATTCAAAATGAATACGGGGCAGAGTCTGCTCTAAATTTAGGTATGAAATTACTGAAAAATTTCGACCAGGTCTCAACAATAATATTATCTAATATTAAAGGGGAGGCAGCAGCAGTGGCGATCCGCCAAAAATTAAGGGAATTCGGTGTTACAGAACATCAAACAGAGCTACCCAGAATAATAGAACAATCTTATGCAGAATTAGGCAGAGATAGTTTGGGTGGAAGACCAGTGAAGCCGAAGCTATCTGAAAGTCCTGAGAAGGACTCAATTAAACAAACTCCTACATCTTCTATAAAGAAGTGGGAGTCTACTAAACAAAATTCTAATGAGAAACGTTCTCAATCCCGAGGTAGGTCTCCTCAAAAGGAGCCCTCTGAAAGGAGGTATAACCTCAGGAATAGGGATAATTTGAGAAAACCTGACAGGTATCAAGATACTGATACACGTTCCTCTCGTCCCTTTCAGATCTCATCACAGACTTCGGAAAGAAGAGGACGGACAAAACACAGAGAAGAATGTGTGAAATCGAAAGACGACAAACACGCTCCAAAAAATGGTGTAAAACCTCAATTCTCCAAAAAGAAAGTAGCAGGTCTAAAGATCAGACATGCCGAGAATACTGAGAACACAACTCAAGAACGGAGAATGGGCTCAGACCATGCTGGACAGTGCAGCAGAAGTCACAATAGTTCGCCAGAACCTGAAGGAACTTCTGGAGATAGTGGACTTGAATGAGTACATCACAGTAGAGACTGTAGACACCAGGGTTAGTACTCCACAAAGGTTATATGAAATAACACTCCGGATGGAGGGAGACAAACCTAGACAGGTGAAAGCACTTTTTTGGGAAAGGCTATCAAAGGGCTATGACATACTTCTAGCAGAAAAAGACTGGCCACCACAATTTGTCAGGGAGTGCCCACATGGCGAGGACATTATTATGAATTCAATGAGAATGAGATGCACACCATTTAAATCCACTTTCTTAGACAATTTAAACCAAATTAATCCTTTCAAACAATTTTGGCGTGCAATGCTTTCTCCGCGCTTCGTCCCATTGCGCTGCAACTGTAACTACATCACGAAGGGAACCAGCATTGGTTCCACAAAGCTGCACAGCCCAATAGTAGCTTGGATCCAATGAATTAAGTTCATATGCTTTTTTTCTTTTTTCACTATATCATCCATTCATTTTTCTTCGCTTTTTAATGTTCAATTCATTTTATTCAATCCTTTTTTCATCCATTTTCAAAACAAAGCTCAAAGGCAAGGGTTGAGTTTCATGCCATGATTTATTTTCGAAAACCCAATGCATTTCGGGAATAACACTCCCTTCGTCAGGGGCATCTGGGAATACAAACAACATTTATCATTTAATTCCCATGTATTGGCAAAAGTGTTGTACTCATTATATAAAGAACATGTATCAAAAAACATAAGTTCTAATATAAAATGCTACAAAGCTGAAGACTGTTACGTTCCTAAATGTTACCATCATTCTTGTTCTGACAATCTTCATATTGTGCTAAATAACTCTACATTCCAAAAACTCAATGACGTCTTTCGCTGTCCGACTCACGTCAATACTAAACATTCCTAGGTACTCTCAGGTATAAATATACCTTCCCTAGCCCTTGTAAACTAGAGGAGACCTCGACTTCAGAGGAGCCCGTTTTCCGGCCTGACGCACTGAGAACACGCTGTCATCCCTGCACGCAGAGAATCCAGCCTCCAGTGATCTGACTTCCCTTGCAGGGTGTTGGAGTTCGAGTCTGGCAAAGAGATTCCAACCTCTCTCATTCTTCAGGTATGGAGCTGATAAGAACCTAGAGGGACTCTTGGCATACTAGGCATACTAGGCTTAAGATACTCTTAGTATACCATAGTAAGGAATACTTCACCTACTTCATACCTCTCCCTACACCTAAGTTAGGTTAGGCACATTGGGGATGAACTAGCTTAGAAACGCATCGTATGAGTACTCGCATTTTTAGTCTGTGTTATTTATGTAACAGCATCTATACTAAAAGATAATGCTATCGCAGTATTATTTATTTCTACTGCTTACACTGTACATTATTTATCTCGCATACTGTCTTGTGATCGTAACAGCACATTTTACTTACACCAGAAACAAGACTGTTCAATAAATCTTTTATTGAAAACGCCCGTCTATTTCTTTCTGTGTAACTTGGAGAAAACTAAGCATGCACGATTGAGCTGAGTGAAATAGTTATCTATTGTTTCCACGACTCTGGGACACGTTCTGATTCTAAAGGGAAACATAGTGGTCATGTTTTGCGGCTGCCAGAAACTACTCCCTTCTTGTTGTCAAGGAGTTTCTAGTGGCCTCTGAGCTAGCTGGCACAAGTAATTAAGTTTAATATACTCGATAGGGACATACTGACCTTAGTCCTATGTCAAACCTATAGGATATATTATTCCAATGCGCAGACCCTATTAGGGAAATAGGAGCTACACTACAATGGGGTGCCTAATGGTTAGGAGCCTGGATACAGAGGTGGCATTGGTCATTTCCAATTTGCACCAGAGGTGTCAATAAGTCCATTTTTTTCCTCTACTCACAAAGGCGACATAAATAGATAATGAAAAACACAGGGAATGGAATTGACCTCAGCAAAATGTTCACAGATCCGATGAAGGTTTTATGTAAGACAGAGGGTGGAGGATTCCCAGGAGTAGGGGCACAAAGGTTCTTTCTAATTTCATTAGGGAGCCGTTTGAGATACAAGGTGGAAAAGATGAGGCTTTAATTGACTCTGGGGAGGTAACCATTGTAGGAATCCAGGAAGAGAGCGCTGTCGATTCGGGCTGTAGGATTCACTTATCACAGGTATGTCCCAGACGAATGCCCGAATGTGCCCCTAATGCATTTTCCAGAGTTTCACCAAGACACTCACTACCTTTAGTTTCGTGATTATCTCAGGTGTGTAGACTACCATGAATTTCTAAAGTACCACTATCACTAATTTCAGAGTAAACGCCTTGGGTGGGTTGATTCTAGAAGAGACCCTGATATTGCAGGTGGCACTTCAGAAAGCTAAGGCTGAGGAAGATGAAAGGGCCAGAGGGTTTGAGGGGGAGAAGCTAAGACTAGCATACTGGGAACAAGAGGAGAGGTGGCAGGAGAGACAGGAGGAATGGGCCTTGAAGAGAAATTCTGAGAGAGAGAGAGAGAGAGAGGAAGAGGAGAAACAGAGAGAAAGGGAGGAGAAACAGAGAGTGGGAGGAGAAGCAGAAGGAAAAGGAAAGAGAGCTGGGAAGAGAAAAGATTGCCCTTGAGAAAGAGAAACTAGGATAGCAGCAATAAGAACTCCATCTGCCATAGGTGACTCTGCATCCATTTCAGGCCAGGTTGTGGCCAATGTTCCATAAAGTCTTATGCATGTGTATGTGGAAGGCCAGGCTATTTTGAAATGGTTTATGAGCTTTGAAGTTGCTTGTAAGGCACTGGCCTTTAATGAGGTGTCTAAGGCAGCTACCTTAATGTGGTTCATGGCATTGGAAGGGACAGCAATCATTGGAAAAATGCCCGTGACACACCAGATGGCCTATGAGTGAATAATGGAAGCTCCTTATAAGTGGCTTTGACTGAAGCCAGCTCATTTACTGCAGAGATTCGGTGACTGCAAGAGAAGAGATGGTGTCTAGTTTGAGACTTGGAATCATGGTGCATTGTGTGATTGGAATGAGTGGGTAAGAGGGGTGGAGGCCAAGGATTTTCAGTAGGGGTGGGTGGCAAACTCCGCTCTGCCTGCGGAGTTCGCTGTGTTTTGCCACTCCGCGCTCCACCTGAAATGCGACGTTCAGCGAAACTCTGCTGCGAGGTGGAGTTTACCAGTGCCCAGTGTGCCACACATGCCTATTTAATGATTCAGGCCATACCTTACACCTGAAATGTGCATGTTTTTCAGTCATTCAATTATTACCCTCATAGATGCATTGTAGATAAAGCAAAGTGTGTGTGTGTTTATTCATTGCAGAAGGTATTTGAAATGTTTAGGGATACAATGCTAGCCAGATATGTTGGGTGTGCCAATGCTTGTTGTTACAGCAGTATATCTTGGTCGGCCACGCCTCTGCCTGCATGCATAAACTCCAAGCTAGGGTTGTGTGCCACATGAGCAATTGTGATTGGAGGAGAGAACAGACGGTGTTCCCTCGGTAAAGGCAAGCAGAGCCTGGAGTTCCGTGCACAGGGATCCGATTCCTCACCAAAGCAGTAAAAGTATAATTGTCAGAATTGTTTCTCATTGGGACTGTTCAGTTAGTGGATCAAACGTGGGTTCTTCCAATGCATGAAATGGCTGAAATGGGATCCAGCTAGTGGGTGAACATTTATTTTGTTTCAAACCAGTAGCATTCCGAAACTACAAGCCCATGGTTCTCTGAGGTTGGGTGACTGGAGTACATACGTGCACACACAGATGCATGTAGATGTGACACGACTTCCATCCTCCAGCCACTCCATGCCTTCCTCGGACAAGATGGGCCAGTGAACTGTAAGCTATAACCCTACAGTCCCTTGGGCTTTGGGGAGGAAGCACTGGGCCCTGGGCAGTGCCAACAGGTAGGCGCATTACGCGACCGCCCATATTGTTATAAGCTGTACTAGAAATGTAGATAATTACACCACATGTAGTTATGTGTGACAGATGCCCGTCCCTACATCTTCTGTCTGGAGTATAAACATGGGCATCTACATTTGTCTTTAAGATATGGCATTCTCTAAAAAAAAAATTACCTCAGTGACTGTGAGTGGTTATCAAATGTCCCTCTTTCCTCCTCAGATTACATGCTCATCACTGCTTCTGTGGAAACATCTGCGCGTTTTGTGTGTATATGCTTTTGTAGAACGCAAAATACAGTTTCTCCCTTCCTTCTCACTCAACATTGCATTTTTAATAGTACAAACTTTCATACATTCATATTCAGGGCCAAACTGATTTAACATGCTAGTGATGCTTGTGTTTTTTTGAGCTCAGTTAAATGGACTCACGTTACCTCACCTGCAGGCAGTTGAAACTTTCAAGTGCGACACAATGTCTTTTCCCCAGACTTAACGTTGGACCCTAGTCGGAACTCTGCCACTTGCGGAACTCCGCGGAATCACGAAGAGTTTTTCGGCAACTCCACAGAATTCTGAGCTCTGCCCACACCTCATTTTCAGTTCTTTATCCAGTTGATGGTGACAGAGGGACCCAAGGAGGAGTGCACATCCCCACTTTGACAATACTTGTCTCATCTGACAAAGAGGGATCCAACAACACTCGTAGTGTTAGCTGAGAAGTGGTTTGCTAACAGGGTTCAAAAAGGGCTAGAGCAACACAGTTCTGAGTCAAAGGGGAGAAGAACTCTCAACAGTCAGGTTCCAAACCGGAGGGTAAGAGCCAGGGTAATTCTCATGGGACTCAAGGAGGGCCTAGGAAGCATGGGAAGGAGCATCAGGAGAAAGGAAGTGCAGGAAGTCCATCCAAGTTCAAAGTTGTGACTTGCTTAAAGTGCCACCAGGTGGGACACTTTAAGAGTTGCCGGGCAAAAAATCCTGGCCCAGCGACACCCAAGATAAAAAGCATGTTACATGTGGGTGAAGGTACCCCGAGAGGGACCAGTTACGCTTAACCTAGTAGCTATGGATATTTGGGAGAGGGACCCAGGTGCTCTGAAGCACATTCATCCTAACATAGTGGGATTTATGCAGGAAGTTAGTATCAATGGGAGTAAAGTGCCTGCCTTGAGAAATACAGGAGCCTTCCACACTATGGTTGAGAGGAAGTACCTTAAGCCTGAAGAAATACTTATTGGTACCAAGGATACAGGTCTGGTAGCCAGTGGAGAGGGCTTGGAGTATCCGCTTGCCAGGGATAAGATTGAGCTCAATGGTAAGGCGGCTAAGATTGATGTCAGGGTAAGGGAAATGCAAGAAGTTGGATGTCTCCTGGGCAATTGTTTCATTGCCCCAGGCTTGGTGCCAGGACCAGCAACCTTTACTGCTTGGACAATGTCAGCTGTGTGTTAACCAGGGCACAGGCTGCACATGAGTATCAGAGTGGGAGTGGGATCATCTCTGATTTGCAAGAACCAGGAAAAGGTACTTTGCAGGAAAGGGCAGACTCTGGGAAGGTAATTGAAGTGGAGGCGAGCCAATTGCTAGAGTCTAGGTCACTTCCAGAGCTGCAGGGTTTTCTGGCTGCTGGAGAGCCTACACATGAAGATTTCTGCCAGTCACAGGAGGAGTGCCCTACACTTTGTGACTTTGGAAGGAAGACCAGGAACAGGCCAGCAAAAAAGTGGTTGAGGAACACTATGATGGCTGAGAGGATGATCTACTTTAAAGTGAACCTATAAATCCTGAACCAGGAACTAGCAATAATCTAGAGGTTCCAATAGTGCATAATAACTTTCTGTTGTCACTGGCCATAAAGTGCCCATAGAAGGACACTTGGGGATTCAAAAAACCTATAGATAGGATGGACTCTCTATTCTACTGGATAGAGATGCGCAGAGGCACAGAGAGGTTCTGTAGAACCTGTCCCGCTTGCCAGATGGGTGGTAAGACAAGAAGGAGGACTAAGGCACCATTAGTGCCTCTAACAGTTGTAGATGTTCCATTTGACCAGGTGGGAATAGATGTAGTTGGTCCATTCAACCCCTCCCTCATGGTCAGGCAACAAGTATATCTTGGTTGTGGTAGATCATGCCACCAGGTAACCTGAACCTATACCTCTGAGGAGCATGACTGAAAAGGTGGTAGCGAGAGCTCTCCTGGGGAGTTTTTCTTCTAACTAAGTTCCAAGGACAGTCATTTTTGACCTGGTATCCAACGTCATCTCTTCATACATGAGAGAGATGTGGGAGTAAGCTGGTGTGACATACCACTTCTCCAGCGGTTTAACAAAACACTGAGCAAAATGATAGGACCTCTGTCAGAGGACCTCAGGTGGAATGGGGATCTTCTCCTGCCATGTCTCTTGTTTACCTACCAAGAGATTACACAGAAGGGAGTAGGTCTTCTGTATGGACATCAGGTGCTGGGTTCTCTCACCTTAGTCAGAGAGGGGTGGGAAGGATCATCAGAGTCGCCACAGAAGAGATTGCTGGACTATATGACTGGCCTCAGGAGATTAATAGCTCAATACATTAGTCAGGCAAAGAAAAACCTTAAGGCTAGCTAAGCACTGATGAAGGAATGGTACACCCAGAAAGCTATGCTGACTGGGTATAAGGAAGGCCAGGAGGTGTTGGTGCTAAAACCTTTTGTCCAAGGTATTTTGAGGACAAATGGTGTATGCCATACAAAGTAGCTCAAAATGTGTCTGAGGTAATCTACTTGGTTGACACAGGTGCCACATGAGAATCCAAGAGTGTCATCCATGTGAACAAGCAGAAGCCTTACCTCCGGAGAGACTACACAGTGAATGTCAAAAGCTATGGCAGCGGAAGTTGAAGAACACAGTGATCCCCTTCCTGACTTGCTGCATAGTGACATGAAGGATGGCACCATGGAGGGGGTTCAGTTAGCCCCTGAGTTTAAGCCTGAGCAGCAGAGAGAGTGTAGAGAGGTGTTGGCAGTGGCAGCTCCTGCACAATGGCGGAGGAGCGTTGCCCCCTTGCCTGGGGTAGAGCTAGCAAAGGAAAAATAAAACGATGCTCTGGCATCGTTTTATTTTTCATTTGCCAGCTTGTGCATGGAGGGGCGGGCATCGGAGGGGGAGGAGGAGTGCTTGTGCACTCCCTAGTCTCTAAGTGCTCATGTGTGTTTGTATGGCTGTCTCAGGCCGATCAAAACACACATATGCGCTTAGGTTTCTCCAGCCCGGCTGCATTCAGCAGCCGGGCTGGAGAAACCCCCACAGACTCCATGGTCTGGGCAGGGCGTCTTTTCCGGCCACTCAGACATATCCCTGCGCTGCTCTGCAGCACAGGGATTGCCTGGGACTCTGACCCAGGGGCTGCTGGGACCCAGGAAACGGCCAGCAGGAGCCGGCGTCAGGTACGATTTTTAAATTATTATTAATCCTCCTCGCTTGCTCTTTCCCCCCCGCCCTCCCTCAACTCGCCTCACCACTCTTTGGTTACTGTCGGCCACCACTGGGTGTTGGGAGGTTTGCCAACCTCTTCTTGCAGACTCCAGGGTTGATACCTTTCTGTGTGCATGTTCCACACAGATAAGACTGTTTAGCTGCTAATTCTTTTCACTTCTCACTGTATTTTAGGCATCTTCTTTAGCATTTACTATGAGCCCTATTACGATGTCGGGCGGAGTTTCCTCCGCCCAACATCTCTCAGTCAAGGGACCGACCGACAGCCAGACGGCGGTCCTGACCGACTAATTAGGATGCGACCGAACACTGTTCGGTCGCACTCCTATACTTTACAATGGGAGCATGCATTCTGACCGGAATACCTGCTCTCATTGAAAAAATGTGAGGTGCAATTCATCCCTGCATCCCGTGCCACAAGGTGCAGGGATCAACAGTCTCAGCCTCCAACCGGAGGCCGTGCACCCATGGGTGCCCTGCTGGGGGTCCCCAAAGTTGAGTTCCGAATAGCCTTTCTGTGTCGGAAAGGCTGGCACAGAAAGGCTGTCTCCACCCGACATCATAATCCCTCGGGCAGAAAGAGCAGCCCTTGGGATTACCGAAAGCATTCCGACTGGCGGATGGTCTCTGTGACCACCGGAAGTGAGTTGGAATGACCGGTCACAGTCCTTTTCAACCAACTCCATCATAATGGGTCGGTCGGAAAGAAATCCGACCGGCTGATTATGATGCGGTCGGAAAGGCATCGTAATCGGCCCCTAAATTATATTTTGGATTGTGATTCGTCATGATTTGCCCCCACAGAACTGTTATGTTTCCTAACTATAACACCCCTGTAACCGTTGGTTATTTCAGTGAATTTCTAAGGTTTTTTAAATGATAATTCCTAACTATAACATCCCTGTAACCTTTGGTTTTTTTCAGTGAATTTTAAGGTTTTTAAAATTCTATTTCTTAATTGTAACATTGATTTTTTTTAAGTGGGCCTCTAAGATTTTCGTATTTTCTTTCTATATCTGGTTATTGTATATTATATTTATATTATATACCACTCATTTTTTGATTTGGTATGTATTTATCAGAAAGGACATTTATAGCTGGTTTTATTTTTAATAATGTTTTGAGTCGGCACAGCATTGTCACATTTACTATGGAGAATCTGTGATGAGTAAATGTATTTTGCATACTGAAAAATTTACTTAAAGACATTTTTTAAATACATTTTAAGTCTAAATATTTAGTAAGATATTGCTTTAACTTTTCTTTTGGGTGATTTGATTTTGGAGAAAACCACATTTACAAAAAAATTATATTCACGGCTACCAACGTCATCGCGGTGCCGTCGGTAGTCGCGAAGAGCGCGTGGTTGTTTTTCAAACTCATATTTTTGTAGTGCGTTTCCAGAAAAAGTGTCTACAAAGACTATTTTCCGTTTACACATTGACGCTGGGCATCCTGAGGACGTCGGTAGGCACAGAAATCGCGTGTTTTTCAGAAACTCTAAAACACATAAATACAGATGTTTTAATTGATGTTTGACACTAGTTGTTTAATGATCTCCTCTTTAAAGTCGTCTGTCTATAATTATTTTTTAGCAAAATAAGTTTTACTTGGCGTTTCCTGTGTCTGCGCCAACAGCGGAAGTTGCGATGACGTTGTTCCTCTCGGATACCGCATGTTTTATAGAAACTTTGACACACATATATACAAAATGTAAGTACTATATTTGATATTTGACCCTAGTTCTTTACTGCTCTATTGTTTAAAAGTGTCTGCCTACAGTCATTTTTTAACAAAATCATTTTTATTTACTGTTTCCTATTTTCACAGCGAAAGCGGAAGTCGCGATGACGTTGGTAATCGCGGATACCACGTTTTTTCAACAACTCTGAAACATATATATATATAGAGATATTGTGAACAAGTTTTAGTATAGCTGTTCACTATTATAGTATTGAAAGTTCTGCTTTTCTTTCCATTTAAAAAAAAAAAATACTTTAAACTTTTATTTTGAATTTCGGCTTCCGTGCGGTAACTGCGAATATGTCAGTCACCGCGAAATCACATGACCAGGAAAGCAAGGAATATCACTTGATAATATACTTTTCAGCAAAAGTAATAGGAAGTACGCACCCACTCCTCCTTCTTGAATCTTCTTTCATTGAACTTTATTCTGAGCAGGAGGATCTGTCTTGCTGTGCAGAGTTTTTGCCTTTTTTTGCTTCCAGAAGTGGCAACACAGGAAGGAGATGGGGGTCAGCAGGAACAACAGCAGAACCAGGATGTAGAGGAGGTGTAGACTGAAGATTTGGAAGAAGAAGGACCTCCACAAAAGAGAGCCAGTGTGGCAGGGGATTTTTTCAAAATACCATCAGGGGAATCAAAAACTGCTGCAAAACAAGAGCAATGCACAATGTGCGACAATACCCTCTCTAGAGGGACGAAGAAAAAATATTCATGTGGGACAACGTCCATGTTATATCATCTTAAAACCTATCATAGAAAACGTCTCCAACTGGTGATCAAGCAAAGGGAAGCTGGGGGACCATCTACATCAGTGGCAGCAGCAACAATTCCCGGCCAGAAAGTCCCTTCAGAGGTGGAGACTACTACAACAGATATGGCTCCAGAGTTTTCAAGAATGGCCACGTACTGCATGGACTGTAGTGCAGTTGTAAGTGCTGGTGAGCAGTGTGTACAGGTATTCGTGATGCTGCAAACATCATACATGCTAATTTTTTCCCCCTTTTATATTTTTTCCACATTTTGCAGTGCATGTTTTTTGAATTCCTCCTGTCCCAGTTGCCATTTTTGTTATCATAAAAAACAGCCAAAATGTCCTGTTGGAACCACCTTTTACACTTAAAAAAAGATAAAATATGTATGTATGTTGGAATGAGTGTATGACTGGTGTATGGATGATTGAATGAGTGCAGGACTGGTGGCGGGATTTTACAATGAGTTCAGCAGTGGTGCCTGAGTGAATCTATGAGTCCCTAGGTAGTGCCTGGTTAATTGTATGATTGTATGTGTTCTACCAGGATGTTTGGATGAATGCATGGGAAGTGCCTGGGTGATTGGATGTGTGTATGGGTAGTACCTGGTTGATTGCATGAGTGCATGGGCAGTGCCTGGGTGAATCCATGAGTGCATGGATAGTGGCTGGGTGAATGGATGAGTGCATGGGTAGTGCCTGTGTGATTGGATGAGTACAAGGGTAGTGCCTGGGTGATTGGATGAGTGCATGAGTAGTGCCTGAGTGAATGGATGAATACAAGGGTAGTGCCTGGGTGATTGGATGTGTGTATTGGTAGTGCCTGGTTGATGGCATGAGTGCATGGGTAGTGCCTGGGTGATTCCATGTGTGTATGGGTAGTGCCTGGTTGATTGCATGAGTGTAAAGGTAGTGCATGGGTGATTGGAGAGTGCTTGGGTAGTGCCTGGGTGACTGGATGAGTGCATGGGTAGTACCTGAGTGAATGGATGGATGACTGCATGGGTAGTTCCAGAGTGAATAGGTGAGTGCAAGGGTAGTGCCTTGGTGATTGGATGTGATGTGTGTATGGGTAGTGCCTGGTTGATTGCATCAGTGCATGAGTAGTACCTGAGTGAATGGATGAGTGCAAGGGTAGTGCCTGGGTGATTGGATGTGTGTATGGGTAGTATCTGGTTGATTGCATGAGTGCATGGGTAGTACCTGGGTGATTGGATGACTGCATGGGTAGTACCTGGGTGATTGGATGAGTGCATGGGTAGTAGCTGAGTAATTGGGTGAGAACATGGGCAGTGCCTTGGTGAATGGATGAGTGCATGGGTAGTGCCTGTGTGATTGGATGAGTACAAGGGTAGTGCCTGGGTGATTGGATGAGTGCATGAGTAGTGCCTGAGTGAATGGATGAATACAAGGTTAGTGCCTGGGTGATTGGATGTGTGTATGGGTAGTGCCTGGTTGATTGCATGAGTGCATGGGTAGTGCCTGGGTGATTGGATGACTGCATGGGTAGTACCTGGGTGATTGGATGAGTGCATGGTTAGTGGCTGAGTAATTGGGTGAGAGCATGGGTAGTGCCTGGGTGAATGGATGAGTGCATGGGTAGTGCTTTTGTGATTGGATGAGTACAAGGGTAGTGCCTGGGTGATTGGATGAGTGCATGAGTAGTGCCTGAGTGAATGGATGAATACAAGGGTAGTGCCTGGGTGATTGGATGTGTGTATTGGAAGTGCCTGGTTGATGGCATGAGTGAATGGGTAGTGCCTGGGTGATTCCATGAGTGCATGGGTAGTGTCTGGTTGATTGGATGAGTGCACAGGTAGTGCCTGGGTGATCGAATGAGTGCATGGGTAAAGTCTGGGTGATTGGGTGAGTGCACCGGTAGTGCCTGGGTAATTGGATGAGTGCATGGGTAGTGCCTGGGTGATTGGATGAGTGCACGGGTAGTGCCTGGGTGATTGGATGACTGCATGGGTAGAGTCTTGGGGATTGGGTGAATGCATTGGTAGTGCCTGGTTGAATGCATGAGTGAATGTGCAGTGCCTGAGTGAATGGATGAGTGCAAAGGTAGTGCCTAGGTGATTAGATGTGTGTATGGGTAGTGCCTGGTTGATTGCATTAGTGCATGAATAGTGCCAGGGTTATTGGATGAGTGCATGGGTAGTGCCTGGGTGATTGGATGAGTGCATGGGTCCTGCCTGGGTGACTGTATGAGTGTATGGGTAGTGCTTAGGTGATTGTATGAGCGCACAAGTAGTGCCAAAGTGATTGTATGAGTGCATGGGTACTGCCTGGTTGAATGGGTGAGTGCATGGGTAGTGCCTGGGGGATTGGATGAGTGCATGGGTAGTGCCTAGGTGATTGTATGAGTGCATGAGTAGTGCCAGGGTGATTGGATGAGTGCATGGGTAGTGCCTGGGTGATTGGATGATTACATTGGTAGTTCCTGGTTGATGGCATGAGTGCACGGATAGTGCCTGGGTGATTCCATGAGTGCATGGGTAGTGGCTGGGTGGATGGATGAGTGCATGGGTAGTGCCTGGGTGATTGGATGAGGGCAAGGGTAGTGCCTGGGTGACTGGATGAGTGCATGGGTAGTGCCTGGGTGATTGGATGAGTGCATGGGTTGTGTCTGAGTGAATGGATGAGTGCAAGGGTAGTGCCTGGGTGATTGGATGCGTTTATGGGTATGCCTGGTTGATTGCATGTGTGCATGGGTAGTGCCTTAGTGAATGGATGAGTGCAAGGGTGTTGCCTGGGTGATTGGATGTGTGTATGGGTAGTGCATGGTTGATTGCATTAGTGCATGAATAGTGCCAGGGTTATTGGATGAGTGCATGGGTCTTCCCTGGATGACTGTATGAGTGTATGGGTAGTGACTACGTGATTGTATGAGTGCACGAGTAGTGCCAGAGTGATTGTATGTTTGCATGGGTAGTACCTGGAGGATTGGATGAGTGCATGGGTAGTGCCCAGGTGAATGTTTGAGTGCACAAGTAGTGCCAGGGTGATTGGATGAGTGCATGGATAGTGCCTGGGTGATTGGATGATTACATTGGTAGTGGCTGGTTGATGGCATGAGTGCATGGGTAGTGCCTGGGTGATTCCATGAGTGCATGGGTAGTGGCTGGGTGGATGGATGAGTGCATGGGTCATGCCTGGGTGATTGGATGAGGGCAAGGGTAGTGCCTGGGTGATTGGATGAGTGCACCGGTAGTGCCTGGGTGATTTTTATGAGTGCATGGGTAGTGCCTGGGTGATTGGATGAGTGCACGGTAGTGCCTGGGTCATTGGATGACTGCATGGGTAAAGTTTTGGGGATTGGGTGAGTGCATTGGTAGTGCCTGGTTGAATGCATGAGTGAATGCACAGTGCCTGAGTGAATGGATGAGTGCAAAGGTAGTGCCTAGGTGATTAGATGTGTGTATGGGTAGTGCCTGGTTGATTGCATTAGTGCATGAATAGTGCCAGGGTTATTGGATGAATGCATGGGTAGTGCCTGGGTGATTGGATGAGTGCATGGGTCCTGCCTGGGTGAATGTATGAGTGTATGGGTAGTGCCTAGGTGATTGTATGAGTGCACAAGTAGTGAGTGATTGAATGAGTGCATGGGTAGTGCCTGGGGGATTGGATGAGTGCATGGGTAGTGCCTAGGTGATTGTATGAGTGCATGAGTAGTGCCAGGGTGATTGGATGAGTGCATGGGTAGTGCCTGAGTGATTGGATGATTGCATTAGTAGTTCCTGGTTGATGGCATGAGTGCACGGATAGTGCCTGGGTGATTCCATGAGTGCATGGGTAGTGGCTGGGTGGATGGATGAGTGCATGTGTAGTGCCTGGGTGATTGGATGAGGGCAAGGGTAGTGCCTGGGTGATTGGATGAGTTCATGGGTAGTGCCTGGGTGATTGGATGAGTGCATGGGTAGTGTCTGAGTGAATGGATGAGTGCAAGGGTAGTGCCTGGGTGATTGGATGCATTTATGGGTATGCCTGGTTGATTGCATGTGTGCATGGGTAGTGCCTTTGTGAATGGATGAGTGCAAGGGTGTTGCCTGGGTGATTGGATATGTGTATGGGTAGTGCATGGTTGATTGCATTAGTGCATGAATAGTGCCAGGGTTATTGGATGAGTGCATGGGTAGTGCCTGGGTGATTGCATGAGTTCATGGGTCCTGCCTGGATGACTGTATGAGTAGTGCCTAGGTGATTGTATGAGTGCACAAGTAGTGCCAGAGTGATTGTATGAGTGCATGGGTAGTGCCTGGAGGTTTGGATGAGTGCATGGGTAGTGCCCAGGTGATTGTATGAGTGCACAAGTAGTGCCAGGGTGATTGGATGAGTGCATGGGTAGTGCCTGGGTGATTGGATGATTACATTGGTAGTGGCTGGTTGATGGCATGAGTGCACGGGTAGTGCCTGGGTGATTCCATGAGTGCATGGGTAGTGGCTGGGTGGATGGATGAGTGCATGGGTAGTGCCTGGGTGATTGGATGAGGGCAAGGGTAGTGCCTGGGTGATTGGATGAGTGCATGGATAGTGCCTGGCTGATTGGATGAGTGCAAGGGCAGTGCCTGGGTGATTGGATGCGTTTATGTGTATGCCTGGTTGATTGCATGTATGCATGGGTAGTGCCTTAGTGAATGGATGAGTGCAAGGTTGTTGCCTGGGTGATTGGATGTGTGTATGGGTAGTGCATGGTTGATTGCATTAGTGCATGAAAAGTGCCAGGGTTATTGGATGAGTTTATGGGTAGTGCCTGGAGGATTGGATGAGTGCATGGGTAGTGCCTAGGTGATTGTATGAGTCCACGAGTAGTGCCAGGGTGATTGGATGAGTGCATGGGTAGTGCCTGGGTGATTGGATGATTACATGGGTAGTGCCTGGTTGATGGCATGAGTGCACAGGAAGTGCCTGGGTGATTCCATGAGTGCATGGATAGTGGCTAGGTGGATGGATGAGTGCATGGGTAGTGCCTAGGTGATTGGATGAGTGCATGGGTAGTGCCTGGGTGAATGGATGAGGGCAAGGGTAGTGCCTGGGGGATTGGATGAGTGCATGGGTAGTGCCTGGGTGATTGGATGAGTGCATGGGTAGTGTCTGAGTGAATGGATGAGTGCAAGGGTAGTTCCTGGGTGATTGGATGCGTTTATGGGTATGCCTCGTTGATTGCATGTGTGCATGGGTAGTGTCCTAGTGAATGGATGAGTATCAAGGGTGTTGCCTGGGTGATTGGGGTTGTGTATGGGTTGTGCCTGGTTGATTACATGAGTTCATGGGTAGTGCCTGGGTGATTTCATGAGTGCATGGATAGTGCGCTGGGTGAATGGATGAGTGCATGGTAGTGCCTGGGTAATTGAATGAGTACATGAGTAGTGCCTGAGTGAATGGATGAGTGCAAGGGTAGTGTCCGGGCAATTGGGTGAGTGCATGAGTAGTGCCTCAGTGAATGTATGAGTGCAAGACTAGTGCCTGGGTGATTGGATGTGTGTATGGGTAGTGCCTGGGTGAACAGATGAGTGCAAGGGTAGTGCCTGGGTGATTGTATGTGTGTATGGGTAGTGCCTGGTTGATGGCATTAGTGCATGGGTAGTGCCTGGGTGAATGGATGAGTGCAAGTGCAGTGCCTGGGTGAATGAATGAGTGCAAGTGCAGTGCTTGGGTAATTGCATGACTACATGGGTACTGCCTGAGTGAATAGATTACTCCATGGGTACTGCCTGGGTGTGTGGATGTCTACAAATGTAGTGCCTGGGTGAATGGAGGAGTGCAGGTGTAGTGCCTAGGGGATTCCGTAACTGCATTAGTAGTGCCTGAGTGAAGGCTGGACTCCATGGGTACCGCCTAGGTGATTGCATGAGTGACTGAGTAGAGGCTGGGAGATTGGCTGAATGCAAGTGCAGTACCTGAGTGATTGGATGACTCCCTAGGTAGTGGCTGGGTGATTGGATGAGTGGAATTGTAGTGCCTGGGAGATGGGATGAGTATTTGAGTTGTGACTCAATTAATCCATCACTAGATTAGTGATTTGACACACGTAATATATCCCGGTCTCCAACCACTGTGAAAAATATAAACAGAGAAACATGTATTAAAATTTCATTTTGAACATTAGGCAACTAAAACAACACACAATATTTTTTCTCCAAAACATTAATACAATTTAAAAAAATGTTTTTTTGTTTTTTACTGTTTTCAGCTTTCATACTTCTTTACTTTCAACAGTGATCTGTATGAAGCATCATCATTAAACAGTGAGGGAAAACAATGAATGGATTATAAAAAAAATCAAATGTGCACAGTACATCATTACAAAAATGACATACTGTGCACTCCACTCACTACAAGTTTTTTAGTAGTGGCTTGCTGATAGGTTACTTTCTTAATGAAAGCAACTATATGTTAAAACTCTTTTGATATTGTTATATCTGGTACAAAATGTCCAACAATTATGAAGCAGTCTTTATTTTTGATATCGTTTTGTAAACATCATCCCTGTTAGGCCAAATGATGTCTGAAATGTTCTTGGTTCATGTACGAAAAACATAATACACAGTACTATGTACAAGTTGCTGTAGCAGAAACAAAAGGAGCATTTTTTTGTGGTGTAGACCTTTTAGATGGAACTTAAGGCTACTTTTATTATAGTACCTCTGTTTATTTTTTATCTGTAGTAACAGAATGTAGTCATCAAATGTTTTATGAATTCCATTCCCACAGTTAAAAAGAGTCTTTCATTTCTAGCAGCTTGCTGTAGACAATACCCCTAATAGGCTGAATAATGTCTCAGAAACACATAATCCATATATATGTCAACACAATGCCACATTTTCTTATCCTAAACTCTCCTTGGAACTTCCGTTCGAGAAAAAGCAGATATGAGTTTGGCAACTTTTTAGGTAGTCTTGATTTGAATGTCGCTTGTGTGTCATTGCACTCTGTCCATCCTGTTTGACATCTTAAATATATTGTGTAGTGTCTAGAGGTTATATTAACTCCTTCATGAAATATGATTGCTATAGTTCTGAAAGTTCTTTTTGAAATGGAAATTTGTCCAGCTACAAAGTTTGTAATTGCAGTTCCTAATTAAGGGGCTCATTATGATGGTGGGCGGACATCAGTCCGCCCGCCATCATAACGGCGATGGGACCGACCGCCAGACGTGCGGCGGTCCCACCGGCCCAATTAGGATGTGCCCGCCATACTGGCGGGCGCATCCTGTCCTTTTACCATTGCGGACGGTGCTGCTGGCTGCAGCACCGTCCGCAATGGAAAAAGGGCATGCACAACATTTCCGTGCACCACGTGGCAGGCACCACGCGGTGCCTGCCTCTTGGTGCAGGGAACTGCAGGGGGTGCACCCCCCTTCCCCCCCGGGGGCCCACAACATGCCCCCAAAACCAATCCCCGCCAGCCTTTCCATGGCGGCATCGCCGCCATGGAAAGGCCTTTCAACCACCCCCATCCTAATATGGCTGGCGGTGCCTACTAGGCACCGCCACCATATTAGTGGCCCAGCTCCGCCCGGATGGCAATCGTAACGATTGCCGACCGGCGGAAAAGCGGCAGACAGACTTTGCGTCCGCCGCGATACCCACTGCCATCATAATATGGCGGGGGGTATTTCACGTTACGATGGCGTAACGGTCGCCACCGCCGGCCCGGCGGTGGCGATCGTTACACCATCGTAATGAGCCCCTAAGTACCATCCACTCTGCATTGTTGTAACATGACTATGACATATTTTCCATACCATTGTAGAAACAATGTTGACCTAAGTTCTGATCTGCAGTTTGGACAAGTCATATCTTTATGAGCATTTTTAGCTACATTTTCAAAGGGCACAGCTGTACAATCTGGTAATTTCAAGTAGAGGAATCATTCTGAATTAATTTCAGTGCTAGACGTAAATTCACAATCTTCACAGTTATGGTTTCATTTATAAGTTAAACCAAATAATTCATTGATATTCACATATTCTTCCTCTAATAGTCCTAGCATTACCATTAAAAATTCTTGACCATCCTGCTGAAGATTTTTAGAAAACACTACTGATCCAGTACAGTCATCTGTAAGTTTTCTTATTCCAGTAGCAGAATGTATAATACTTCTGTCACTTCTTAACCCTTTCGGTGCTCATGACGGAATGGTTCAGTCATGAGCACCAGTGCTCCAGTGCTCATGACGGAACCATTCCGTCATGTGCACAGGTGCACAAAATCCCTCTGCTGCAGACAGCAGAGGGATTTCCTTTTTTAAATTTTTGCCTCAGGAGGTGGGGAAGAGCTTCCCCAACCTCCCTAGGCTTTTTTTTTCCTTCAATGTAATGACGATCGCGTGCATGGCGCGCTCACATCTTTACATTGAAAATGAAACTGAAAGTTAGTTCCAGTTTCATTGTTTCGGAGCTCGTGGGGTTATCTCAGCTCCCCGAGCACCGAATTACATGGGAGAGGTATCGTTGGGATCGTGAGAATCTCCTCTTTCCAATGGTACCCTTCCCTAGTGGATCCTTGCTTAGGGATCACCCCAGGAGGGCGATCCTCTAGCAGGGCTCCACTAACTAGCCCCCAGGGAGGGGGGAGCAGCCCCTGGGCAAGGGCCTTTGCTTCCCCCCTAAAAAGTGGCATATTCAGTCATTTTGCCCCTCCGGGGGGCAGATGGGGTAGTAGCTCCCAATCTGCCACCCCGGGGGCAGAAAGCACCCTAGACACCAGGGATTATTTTTTTTAGGTCAGGGGTGGGGGCTGTCCAGAATGGGCATGCCAATGCCCCCACCCTTCCCCCCTAAAAAATGCAAAGGTCTTTCTGCCCCCCCAGGAGGCTGATGGGAGCAATAGCCCCTTATCTACCCCCCCGTGGGGGGCAGAAAGGCCACTAGGCACCAGGGATTTTTTCTCCAAAGTCCGGGGGGGCTGCCCAGAATGGGCCTGCCGATGCCCCCACCCTCCCACCCCAAAAAATGCCACAGTCTTTCTGCCCCCCCAGGAGGCAGATGGGGCAGAAGCCCCGATCCACCCCCCGGGGGGAAGAAACCCTACTAGGCACCAGGGAGTAGTTTTCTAGATTTATTCCTCGGGGTGGGGGCTGCCCAAAATGGGCCTGCCAATGCCCCCCCCAAAAAAATTTGCCACAGTCTTTCTTCCCCCCCAGGAGGCATATGGGGGCAATAGCCCCTTATCAGCCCCCGGGGGCAGGAAGCCCACTAAGCAGCAGGGATTTTTTCTCCAAAGTTCAGGGGTGGGGGCAGCCCAGAATGGGCATCCCAATGCCCCTATCCCCCCAAAAATGCCACAGTATTTCTCCCCCCCAGGAGGCATATGGGGGCAATAGCCCCTTAGCTGCCCCCCCAGAGGCAGAAAGCCCACTAGGCACAAGGGATTTTTTTTTCAAAGTTCATGGGTGGGTGCTGACCCAAATGTGCATGCCAATGCCCCCACCCCCCAAAAAAAATGCCACCATCTTTCTTCCCTCCCCAGGAGGCAGATGGGGGCAGTAGCCCCATATCTGATCCCCGGGGGGACAAAAAGCCCACTAGGCACCAGGGATTAATATTTTTTTGATACATAGGGGTGGAGGCTTCCCAGAATCGGCATGCCAATGCCCCACCCCCAAAAAAATTGGCACAGCCTTTTTGCCCCCGAGAGGCAGATAGGGGCAATAGCCGCTTATCTGCCCCCCGGGGTGGCAGAAAGCCCACTAGGCACCAGGGATTCTTTTTTTCAAAGTTCAGGGTGGGGGCTGCCCAGAATGGGCATGACAATACCCCCACCCCCAAAAGAAATGCCACAGAATTTTTGCCCCCCCAGGAGGCAGATGGGGGCAATAGCCACTGATCTGCCCCCCCGGGCCAGAGAGCCCACTAGGTGCCAGGGATTAAGCTGGATTTTTTATATGTAGGAGTGGGGGCTGCCCAGAATGGGCATACCAATGCCCCCACCCCCCAAACAAAATAGACACAGTCCTTCTACCCCCTTGGCGGCATATCGGGGCAATAGCCTCCGATCTCCCCCCAAGGCGGCAGAAAGCCCACAAGGCACTGACTTTCTATTCGCAATGTGCCTAGCTGTGGATTTTGGGCCCTAGCGCAGCCAGCACCTAGGGAAACCTAGCAAACCTGTCAATTTTTTAAAACTAGACACCAAGGGAAATCCAAAATGGGGTGATTTGTGTGCCTCTCACAAGGTTATGTTACCCAGAATCCCTTGCAAACCTCAAACTTAGTTAAAAAAAACACATTTTCCTCATATTTCTGTGATGGAAAGTTCTGGAATCAGCGCGGCTCCACAAACTTCCACCCACCCAGCATTTCCCGAAGTCTCTCGATAAAAATGGTACCTCACTTGTGTGGGTAGGCTTAGTGCCCATGACAGGAAAAGGCCCAAAACGCAATGTGGACACATCACATTTTTCCACAGAAAACTGACCCTTTTTTTGCAATGTGCCTAGATGTGGATTTTGGGAACTAGCTCAGCTGGCACCGAGGGAAACCTAGCAAACCTGTATTTTTTTTTTTTTTAGTATTTTGGAAAACTAGACACCCTGGGAAATCCAGTATGGGGTCACTTGTGTGGCTCTCACCAGGTTCTGTTACCCAGAATCCGTTTCAAACCTCAAACTTTGGGAAAAAGACACTTTCCTCACATTTCTGTGATGAAAAGTTCGAGGGAGCAATTTTTGCTAACTTTGAGGTTTGCAGGGGATTCTGGGTAGAAAACATTGGGGGATCCATGCAAACCATACCTCCCTGAACTCCCCGGGTGTCTAATTTTCAGAAATGTATGGGTTTGGTAGGTTTCCCCAGATAGCCGCCGAACCCGGGACCAAAAATGCAGGTGCCCCCCTTGCAAAACCAGGGCGTTTTGTGATAGATATGGGGCATCTTCGTTTTTGGGACCGGGTTCGGCGGCCATCTACGGAAACCTACCAAACCCACACATTTCTGAAAACTAGACACCCGGGGGAGTCCAGGGAGGTGTGACTTGCGAGGACCCCCTAAGGTTTTCCTACCCAGAATCCCCTGCAAACCTCAAATTTAGCTGGAAAAAAATCAAATTTTTCTCACATTTCTGTGTGGGAAAGTTGTGGGATCACCAGGCTGACACAAATTTCCTTCCACTCAGCATTTCCATAGGTCTCCCGATAAAAATGGTACCTCACTTGTGTGGGTGGGTCAAGTACCCACGGCAGGGAAGTGCCCAAAATGTATTGTGGAAACATCAACATTTTCTATCACAAAACGACCTGATTTTGCAAGGGGGACACCTGTGTTTTTGGTCCTGGGCTTGGCGGCCATCTAGGGAAGCCTACCAAACCCACACATTTCTGAAAAATAGACACCTGTGAGGAGTTCAGGGAGTTATGGCTTGTGTGGATCCCCCAATGTTTTCCTACTCAAAAATCCCCTGCAAACCTCAAATTTAGCTAAATAAATCACATTCTCCTTACATTTCTGTAAGGGAACTATGTGCAGGCACAAATGCCCTACCACACTGCGTTCCCCTTGGTCTCCTGATAAAAATGATACCGCAGAGTACTGAAGTCTTTCAGGAAAAGACTTCAGTACTCTGTTACAAGTATTAGCAAGCCTTAAACTCACCCATAGAACTCCTCTAGATTTAGAAAACAAGCTAGCTGAGCTTACGCGGTCTGCACATTCATAAAAGCTGATCTCTCTGTGAGAAAGCTTTTTCGAACTAAAATTGTACAATCTCTTTGTAAGACTCTTTTCTGCTGAAATCTCCTCCGATAGCTCCTTCAACTCGGCTTTCTCTGACTTTGTTATATAAGAGGTGACGTACCAAGCAACAGCCACTGAGTTATCTGCAACAAACTGTAGAAACATATTCACATTCCACATCTTCAAAATCACAGGATTGTAGTCATAGATGTATTTTGAGGCTTCTGTTCTTCTGAGGTTGTATGTGTTGTTTGGTGATTTCCATGTGAGAGTGTGCCTGACTGCAGACAAAAAGCAATTAACTCTTCCTTCTGAGATCACAGGTAGTGGAAATCCAAAACGACAAAGCAATTCCCTTTAGGTCTATATTTTCTATTTTTTTTTTCGACAGTATTTTCCACACTTATGGTTTTGGAATCTTAAAACTTGTTGTCTTAATATTTTATCAACACTCTCATTTGGGATGATGCAAGTGATATACTGCTCCATGAAAGACAACACAGACTCATCAGTGTCTGTTCCAAACTTTGGAGCATCTTTTACCCATAGTAGCATGTGAATATGTGGAACACCTCATGCTTGGTATTCTTTGTGCCAAAAGAAATCAGTCACTTCACCGAGAGGTGGATTGCTCTTGTTGCAGATAAAAGCCATCATGGCTTAAAATCTGTGGTTAAAATATCTGCAAACATTTGCAGGGTCCAGTGAGCAGAGTTCTCCTGGAGTCTGCAGATCAATGTCTTCTATATTTGAATTTGCCTCAAACAAGAATTGAAGAAGGTCATCCCATGCATACTCAGCACAACTGATTGGTAGAAATCATGTAGGTGCGCCTAAATTTCTCAACATGCATTTTAGTTTACCGTTACGACAATACCAATATTCATTGGTCCCACGTAGACATGCCATGAGATTAATCAAGTTGTATTCCTGTTGTTCATCTTTTCCATGGATTTTCTCAACAAATTCTCTTGCAGATAGATGCTGCAAATTTGCACCTGTTTTCAAAATTAGGGTTGCAGCATAAGACAATGAAGACAAATCACTTTCAAATAATAGATGAAACATAAAAGGGATACATTGATAAAATCTAGGATCCTCTGGATAAAGTCTAGTAGATCTGTACTTGGCCACAGGTATTTGTACAGACTGATCATCATACCTACCACCTACTCCAATAGGAAAGAGATGAGGGAAAAAGCGAGCTTCTAAACTTTTTTCCCATAAACTTAATGGAGTTTCTTTTGCTTCTTTTAGTTGATATAAATCAATAGCATCACCAACAATCTCTTTTGAATGTAGGGGATGTATGCTGTAATGTTCATAAATTTCTTCTACTCTGCTTTGATCCACTTTCTCTATCTGACCTGTTGATAATGATGTGTTGTCCTCCAGATGTGTGATATCTTGAAGAATTTCTGCATTTTTATAATAAATGTTATTTTGTACCAGATATGGAGTTGCATTTTTAACTTTGATAACATCTACTAACTCTTGCCATATTTTTTTGCTCTTGGTTGGGACACCATTTACTAGAATTACAAGTCCCTCTTCCAAATTTCTCTGTACCCCTATAGCTTCAATATTTTCCTTAAAATCCAATGGCAAGTACACAACTCTACCTTTGAGACCTTTTTGAAGCTCAGCTGGAGGTAATTTCCCTGTCTTTGGCTCCATGCGGACTATAGCTTGAAATGGATGTATATACTGTATTAATATGGATTCATAAACATTCCAGTCTTTAAGTACTTCTAGAACAGGTACTATTACTAAGTTGTTATGTACTGCTCTAGCAGGCATCTTGTTTTCCTCTAACCTACTATAACAGTACTTACATATAACTTGTCGGTGAACAAGTCAATTCAATATATTCTTTATTCGACTTTAAGAATAAAATCATAAAAGATAAACACAGTATAAAACAGAGCACAAAGATCAGCATCGACACAAGTTAAAATTACGCTTGCTTTAAGACCCCAGAAAGATAACGTGAAAGAAATAAACACACTGTGGGTGTGTTTAAAAACTGTAAATGCAATATGCAGGTCTAACTTAGGTCAAATTCATAGGCTTTGAGAGTGGGCGTATAAATTTCAATCACAAATTATTAAATTTTGTACAAATCATGACAATATGTAAAGTGTCATTGACTGAACATTATCGCATTCACACAAGGACATCATCCAATCCTTGAAACAGCCATGTTTAAAAGACAAAAATTACAGAAATAAATTGAGCCTGAACCGTCAATAGACGTTTCTGATGATGAGACAAATTCTAGGCCAAATAGGGTTCTAGACCACTCACAGTTTTCACTAATATCGCGTGTCGCACGGAATGTTTGGGTAGTGCTATGTTCTCACGCTCAGCTGCCATCTTGTCTCTGAACACTTCCATGACCCATCTAGAATCAGGTTTAGCTATGCTAATTGGATTGGTACAAAGTTCAGGTCTCCCTAAAAATATCATATTAAAGTGGACATAAGCCAACCAGGGAATCAAGGAAGGCTTATCCATATTCAAGCAGTCTTGTATGATTAATCTGTTAAGACTTAACTCCTCTTTTGTCCAAATTGAAAGCCAGAGTTTTAAAGGACAGAGTCGGAGCTGGTTGGTGATATAGCCCAAACCCAACTCTTCGTACACAATTTCATAGGGTACGCTTTGTGGGACTCCTAATAGCCCCCTAAGAAATGTGTCTTCTGTTCTTTGAATTGGAGCTACAGGCCCATAACCCCAAATGCCATATCTATAGCTGGATATTGGTATGCACTTGGCCTTGAAAATTTCCAAGACTCATTTTATGTGGGTGCGCCCAAGCCGACGAGAGAAATCACCTATACTAATCATAGCTCTATTAAAAGCCATCACGTTATGGGTTATAAGTGAATGCCAATTAAGGCCAGAGTCTAACTGTACCCCTAGATAACGAAACTTGTTAACCTGACTAATATGGTAATCTGCTACTATAAATTTCATGGTTTTCATTTTAGGTGGGCCAAACTTTATCACGTGTGATTTAGAAAAATTAGTGGAAAGGTCAAGGCTGTTCATAAAATCGATAAAAAGATTAAGAAGTCTTTGTAGTCCCTTGGCTGTCCAAGCAATTTAAACAGTATCATCTGCATAAAGAAGAGCCAGATTGTATGCCCACCCACTTTGGGGGCATCCAGGTAAGGATCAGTCAGTGCTAGTTCTAAATGGTTAATATAAAAAATAAATAAAAAATGTGCTAAAATACAGCCCTTGCATACTTCACGCTTCAGTTTAAAGTGCTGTGTGCATTCACCATTAGGCCCATATCTGACACAAGCTGAGAGGTCCTTGTGCAAGTCATGCAGAAAATTGATTAATGCGGGCTCTACTCCCATCTGAGCCATCATAGACCACAGTTTAGAGCAATTGACTCTGTTGAAGGCAGAGCTGAGGTCCATGAAAGCCAAATGGATTGCCCCCTTCTTGACCGTAGTGTACTTGCAAATCAGTAAGTAGAGGTTCAAATTTTGCTCAATGGTGCCACGCCCTGGCCAGAATTCGTATTGAATGTCGGACAAAATGCCTTGTTCCTCAGCCCAAGTTGAGAGGCGGTCCAACAGAATCCGAACGATAATTTTCACCTCTGAATCAATCAGAAATATGGACCTGAAACAAGCAGGGTCTGACCTATTGCCCTTTTTGAAAATTGGAACTATAACTGGTCGACACCAAGTCAGTGGGAGGGGGCCACTGATGGCTGAATTTAAATGCAAAGTTATTAAAGGAGCCCATAGATCAATGTAGGATTTAAAATGGTCCCCTGGCACTCTATCAGGCCCAGGGGATTTATTGGGGGAAGGCAAGAAATGGCTGCAATAACCTCAGGCAAATAGAACACAATTGTGTGACCGTCCCTATTACCCTTCTGTTCACTAGCCTCTTCCTAATAATTAAATATGGCCTTGAAATGTTCGACCCATGCTTCTGATGTAATAGTGGATGCCTGATTGGGGAGTTGATCGCAATTAAAGAGGGGACAGCTTACCACTCTCCAGAAGGCAGCACTGTCATGCTGCAGACTGGTGGTCAAAAGATTATCCCAGGCCTCCTCTTTCTGCTGGGTCTTACGCTCCTTACAGGTCAAGCTATATTTGTCCTGGCTCTTTTAACCTTTCCCTGACACTGAGGTGTTTCGTGCAAGAGATTCCACAGATCCTTGTGTGCTTTAGAGCACTTTTTGTCAAACAATCTAACTGCTTGGGTCATAGGAGGTACACCTGCTTTACAGAGAGCAGATCTAATAAGCTTACAGATATTTCAAAAGGACAGCATAGTACTTTGCGCCGGCTGCTCCATTGAGAGACATAAATGAAAATCAACACAGCATGAGGAAACCAAATTATTAACAAAATCTAAGGGGACAATAGAAGCCCACCGCACCCTACGTCCCTGATCAGTAGGAAAAATTGGCTCCTTATATAGAGGTGCTATACCAATAGGCTTTTTGTTTCAGAGAAAGGTAGCCGTTAAGTGATTATGGTCACTTAGATTATGCCATAAAACTTTAAACTCTACAAGGGCTAAGGACAAACAAAAAGACACAAAGATATGATCTATTATAGTGCTATGACCCCCCCCTTAAACGTAGTGTATTCTCTCGACTAGACCTTCATGTTTTGGGTCCATTAGGTTGATCAGGTTGAACTCAGTAATTAATCTATTAACGGAATAACCTTTATGAGTGTGCTTGAGATGCACCTGGTCAGTGGGTGAGCAATCAAGCTCTGAGCTGAATTATCAGAGCAAGAATAACATGAATGTAAGTTAAAATCCCCGGCTAACATAATCACAGTAAATGTGGGTTTAGTGTGATAAAAATCTTCTATAAAAGCTTTAAGACTGGTAACAGCATATAATTCATTCATAGATATAGCTGCATGATAAAAGTTAATAGCAAGCAATCTACACTTGTTTGTAAAAGTTAAAAGGATGCCCAAAACAGCCTTTGAGTTAGATTTCGAAGCAACTACTTTACAATTGAGGCCCAAATTTACTAATGTGGTAAGGCCACCGCTATCGCGCCCACCGGACGAAAGAAATTGCTGGTTCTGTTTAAGAGGCGAAGCTGCCCAAATGTAGACATCACTTGACATCCCAAGTTTCCTGCAAACAAACAATGTCAAATGTTGCCAACATGCTCAGCCAACCAGCATCTGTTAACTTGCTCCGTACCCCGGCGATGTTCCAGCTGAGAACCATAAGAGCCCCAAAGCTATTAGTCACCAGTGCCTTATCCGGGTCCTCTTCAATGGGGACTGGGCTCAGTCAATCAGGATCTTCCAGTTGGCTCAAAAGTGAGTAACGGTTACTAAGTTGGATAGTTGCAGTGTTACTATGACATGGATGATTGGCCAATCCATCTTGCGGCCTTATCTGATTGGAACACAGGCCTCGCCTACCAGGAATGTGCGGTGGGTAAAAGAAGGCCAAAGGAAGGACTGATATTCGGTCTTTAGTGGAACTTTAATCCCCATGGGCCGGAGGATAAAGCCTGTCCGCAAGGCGTTGCTAAAATTTACTGTTATACAGTCACTCAGGAACATCTTCTGAGAAGGGCCAATCCATCCCACCCTGCAGACCATGATATGCTCCTCTGCCAAAATCTGGAATAGAGGCTGGCGTACGTTAACCCTGGTCGCCAGCCAATGAACTACTTTGTTCTTGAATTTGTCATAGTTTTCCTGAGCATCCTGCCTTAAGGGAGGGACGTCCACCATTATTAGAACATAGGGGGTGGCTGCTGGGGTCAGCTGAATGGCATTAGTACGAGAGTAATCTACCGGGGAGGCATTTTGTAATATGTGAGGGGCTACCGTTTTGGGGTTATTGGGGTCACTGGAGCTCAACGGCCGAACAGGAAAAGAAGCCGACCGAAGGTTGAGATCACCATTATTCGCAGATAAAAACATTGGTCGTGGGGAGCAGATGTGTACATATGAGGGCATTGGGGTCTAATGGGTTACCTGCGGCAAAAGGGGCTCAGTGCATTCTGAAATGCCCTTGGTATGGCCTTTATGGGATGGCATCTCCTGCTACGACGGTGCGACTGTTAGTGCTCAGGGCTGGCTTACAGGACAAATTCTTGATGTGTGATTGTATATTATCTACAGACCCATGAAGATTTACCACTAAATGATCCAGGGCAGAAATAGGAGTTCCAAAGGCGTTAAGGGCTGTTAGAATCTTGTGTTCCAAGTTATAAAAGAGTTCAGCAAAAAAGCATTCAGCTTTATCAGGACCTAGGGCAGTGGAATTATCAGCATTATTTTCGCATGCAGGCTTCGCTGGTGCCTTCAGAGGACTAATTGCAGGTTTCCTGGTTAGTTTGTTAGAAGGTAAATGCCCTGAGTTATTTGTTTTACGTAGGGCTCCCAGTCTTTGAGTATCATCAGAACGCTTTTTGGAAGTATTTTTTGCCATTTTTAGGATGTACCTCGGTGATTAGCCATTTACGCCTGATACTGTCTGCCAAGTTACTACGGGCCTCCCCCTACTGATTAATGGGCCAACGTACGCCCACGTTACTCTCTGGAGTCTCTCTTTTCATCTTAAACCGAGAAGTGAAATATACATAATTACGAGCATTTGTTTCTTCATTAGATCCAACTCTGGATCCACCCGCAGCCTCGATTTCGTAGGGGTTGTATTTATCGCATACTCCTCCTAAATGCAAAGGGGGCTTTTGAGGCAAAAAACCCTTGATTTGAAAAGGACAGACAGGGTTATAGCAATTTCAAGCTTTGAAAAAGTCATCAACACGACGAAACACGTGTCGGCTGTGTGAGTCATCTATAAACCTACGTGTCAACAGATCTTTCTTTGGGCTATTCCTTTTGTGTACATATGGACTTTGAACTTTTTCTGTTTTGGAGTGCTTTATAAATTAAAATTGGATCTGTAACAGTGACGGACCAAAACCACTCTACTATTGTTGTTCTCTGAATTGTAAAATAATTTTGTATATATGTGAAATTTTTTTTTGCATATATTAAAGCACACTACTGAGATGACATAGTGTTTATTCATTTGAGCACACTATAATTATTTTCACATTACATTTACCTACTTAACAGAGGTGCTGACAGCCCGTTATTGCCACTGCCATCTTGTTTTCTTATTTGATTATCTTGTGAAGATGTAAGAGAGGTGGCCTAGCCCAGCCTCCTCCAGGCGCTGACGGGTGCAGGATGGGCCCTGGCGCCGCCCGCACGCTTCCCACACCGCAGGACCCACGACATTGATTTAAGCGCCTCTGGGCACTGCAGTGATGAGGCGTGTGACCGGAGAAGCTTGGAGATACAGTCCCCTCTCCCTGCAGGATCCGGTATGCGGGCTTCCCGAGGAGCTGGTCCAGTGACGTTGATTTAAGCACCTCCAGGTGCTGTAGTGACGCGGCGTGTGACAGGGGAGTCTGAAAGATAGAGTCCCCTCTGCAGGATCAGGTATGCGGGCCTCCCATGGAGCGGGACCCGCGGCATTGATTTTAGTGCCTCTGGGGGCTGCAGTGATGCGGCGTGTGACCGGGGAGTCTGGGAGATAGAGTCCCCTCTCCCTGCAGGATCTGTTATGTGGACAAGTCAAATCGTCCCTCTACAAAAAAATAAACAGCAAATTCTTACCACTTAATATTATTATTCTTTTAAGTTTTAATGTACAAATCAACATTGCGAGTTTGATTTTTGTAGTGAGTGCTTCGACAACATATACAAGCACAGTTTGGTTGCTCAGAAGAAACTGCGTTAAACATTCTAATTTCTTTTACAAAATTACCAACACTAATACATCTGTTCTGCTCCACAACTCCTGTTGTTACCAACTCTTAATTTTCCCTACACTGCTGTTCCAGTCCAAAAAATGAAATTCAACATCATCACTAACCTTTTGTACTTCTACTACACTACCATGCAAAAGAGCTCTATTCATTTCTCCTAAACATAGAGTTTTTACATAATAAAGCCTTCTAACGAAAGTTCTCATTATCGAATGGTGTACACCTAGCATTCTAAAATGATGAAAGCTGCTTTTACACATTTTTTTGGGCAGACAAGCTAGTGAGTGTCCTTGTAAACTAGTGTGCATTCTTACTTTGCATGGATCTAATCCTTGCAAAGTACGTATTTTCTGTTTTAAACTTCTGGAATCAAACATACAGAGGAAATTTCTCAATATATCAATTCATTGTTGACAAATACTACAAACACTACTACAATTCCATTTGTACACAGGGGCCTGTCTACGCCTTCCTTGCATCTCTTCAGCAATCTCTTCCTCAACATTTCTAGGTACCATTACTTCCTTTGGAACAGGAATACAATTTTTCATCTTGTACCATCATCCAGAGTCATCAACTGCATACACTAATGTGTTGTCTTGGAAATAGCACTTTTCATTAAAGAAACGCTCAGTACTTGAAGTATGTATCCATTCACCACAAAAAACCTAGCAAAAGTTACTTCTATTAACAAGTCTTTTCTTTTGGCTCTGTCTCCTCATAGACAACACTTTTTTGTCCAGTGTCTTCATTCAGTTTAAAACCAAGATAAATATTTCCTCTTCAGAGCAAACACCTTATCAACTACACCTTCAACATATTCCTTTTGTATGATTGCTTGTTGTAGTAACTGAGTCCAGACGCGTAGAGGATCTTTAGATGTTTATTAGTAGTAAGTCACAAGTCATCCAGTTAAGTTCAATACAAGACCCCACCAGGAGCAGCCAGGATGGTGCTCAGCCCTTCTCAACTGACATCTCTGGCTCCCAACATTCTGTAACGCATCATTGGATGAACATTCCACTGGCAGAGCAAGAGATTGCAAGCATGACAACAAAGCCAGGATATAACATATCCCCTTTCCTTCCATAATAAACAATGAAGAAAGAAAAGGGAACAGAAAGAAAGTTAGAGGAAAGACGAAGAGTAAATCAGAAACACCGCAAACCAGTGAGATAACAGAACAACCAAAAGAAGATGCGAAAATATAAGTGAGGAAAACAGAGAAGAAAGACAAAAGGTGAGAATGCCATAAGAAGGACAAAAGGTGAGAAAGCCATCCTCCCTTCTACCACAACGACAGAAACGAAAAGAGAAACACCAATAACTTTCTCAAGATACACTAGCTGGCCAGGCATGTATAAAAAGAGACCAGTCATACCAGACACTATAAAATAGTGGGAGAAGAAAACCTCCAATGAACGAAAGAACACAACAGTAAGAGAAAAACAGAGAAGAAAAGAAACCAGAATCCACAGATGACACCAATAAGAGATATCAAAAGTAAAACTGGACAGTAACAGGAAATAGTGAGCCAATAAAATAAATCACTCATACTTCCCATGAATAAAAATCTCAATATAATAAATGATGATGTTGAACACCAATTGAAAGCTGTAAACAAAACACATTAAACCTGAGAAAATCAACAATTGGTATTCAGACCAAATACCTTGAATGAAGGTAATATTGAAAAAAAAACATGTGGTGAACAGGTGCACACTGTGCACTGAACTGAATGAGACCAAACCCATTAAACACACCACGTCAAAATATTGTGCACTGTTGTGAAGGGACTAAAAACCCAAACGACACACCCTAAGAAAGGTAAAACATAAAATAGTTGTGCACTGTAATGAAAGAAATACCCCGGAAGTCATTTCCTGTGCACAGAACAGATGGGACTGTAACCCATGTGACACCCCGTTTTGAGGCAAAAATGATGTGCACCGTAGAAGATGGGACTGTAACCCATGTGAGACATCTCTTGAGTGACAAAAAAAATGTTGTGCACAAGAAGATGGGAATGAATCCCATGTGAGACACCTCGTGTAGAGGTAGCAATAATGTGCACTGTTGTGAAAGGACTAAAACCCCTGCGAGACACCTCATGATGAGGAAAAGATTGTGCACTGTGTAGAAAGGAAAAGATTGTGCACTGTGTGACCGTACTAAAACTCTGGTAAAGAGAGATAACAAACACTGCTCACCAGAAACAAAGAAAACACCCTCAAATGTCAATATCTTGACATGTCTCACTATTAAAAAAAAAAAATCACTGAGCAGTGATATTCACAGTAGCAATAAAGTACATTGTAAACAGTAAAAAAAAAAAAAATTAGACCATGAGACAATGGCAATGGAGCTTAAAGTTCGTAATGTGAGGCATAGTCACTAAAGATGGTAATGTGAGGAAGAGTCACTAGATGGCAGCATAGGACAGAGCAGTGAGTGAACAAAAAAAAATCATCGCTACGTGAAAACAAGATATCAACCCACAATATTGGGCAATCCTAAACTGCACTCGAGAAAACAAGAAAGATGCTTTGAGTCACCAGGAAGAAAATAAGACATTGTCGCTCCAACAAACCTCAACAGCGGTGTTCAGACAGTTCCAGGAAAGTTCGCCTCAAACACACTGTAAGACATTGGTTGACAAAACGTGCGAATTCCATGCGGCCATGTAGAAACAATGTTGAAAATCCCTCGTAGTATATTCACCACCCAGTAATGCCAAAACGAAACCGGCGTAGTGACTGGCATCCAACAGTGACTGCTAAACTCAAAATGTAACAGTGATGACGTGATGTGGTTGGCAAAGAATCACTATTGACAGACGAAGAGCTCCAATGATGCCAGACAAAATGGAGGCACGCAGCGCGACGGCGCACCGGGTGGCTCCAGGCACGTCGATGCATGCTGGAATGCAGAAGAAAGAACGCAGCTTAACATGCAGGGAACGTCACCAAAAACTGAGGTTGCGCGTGACTCTTCATGCGCGTTGATGCAGGCACTATGAAGAGAGCGAAGCTGGAGGTAAGCGCGCGCTCTGCACCATGCGCGCGAGGCACTCTTTTGAAAACAACTGATGCGGTTAAAAAAAAACGAATGTCTCGAAGTGGACAAACAGTCAGAGACAACAAATAAAAAAAATTAAAAAATGTCTCACCTCATCTAACACCGCTAAAGGCAGGAAACGCACAAAATGCATTCCAAGCGCATGTTCACTGGAACAACAAGTTGGAGAAACCACACAGCGTTGCGATGAGGTGACCATCCCATGACACACAAGCGAGGCTGCCCAAATACTTTACCGCTTGCATGTCGAGGGGCTTTAGGGACAACTCGCAGACCCCTGGGATGTAGCAAAATAGTAGAGACGTTGAGGGCACAACAGTCAAGTTGAAACAGCAGAAATCTTTCTTGGTGACACTGTAGTCAAAGCTCTGGTAGAAATAGTTGAAACGCTGTAGGGACAGCAGACCAGAGGGAGATGCTCTTAAGACAGCTGAGGAAGGCAGTTCTAGAGGCGCTGTAGGAACAGCATGCAGTACTATGAGCTGCGGTTGAGATCCAGTTAAGTTGGCTGCAGCTACAGTGACACAGGTACAATAGTACACTTCTTCTCCACTCCCACAGCAGAAACAGTAGAAACTGGCACACACCTGAGCACACGCACTTCTTCACCAGACAGTGTGCAGACGTAGGCTTACCCTCACAGAAGGCTCAGCACGATTAGGAGTCAGGAGTGTAGACAGCCTTGGGGGATGAACAGCTCTTTAGGTTGAACAGACTGTGCTGTGTGGAGTGGCACTGGCACTTTGCGTTGAGGGCGACCGATGGGAGGTCACTGGTGGGGTCAAGGGTGCCAGTTGAAAGTAGAAACAGCATCAGTTACTGTTAAGTCTGTAGTAGAAGATCATTGAAGATTGAAGAGGTGGAAGTAGCAGGTTCTTTAGAAGATCGTCGCCAAAAACTTGTAGTAACTGAGTCCAGACGCGTAGAGGATCTTTAGATGTTTATTAGTAGTAAGTCACAAGTCATCCAGTTAAGTTCAATACAAGACCCCACCAGGAGCAGCCAGGATGGTGCTCAGCCCTTCTCAACTGACATCTCTGGCTCCCAACATTCTGTAACGCATCATTGGATGAACATTCCACTGGCAGAGCAAGAGATTGCAAGCATGACAACAAAGCCAGGATATAACACTTGTGTTCTTCTTTTATACTTCTTCATAGATGCTAACAAGTTGCGAATTTCTCTAGTGCAGAACATCCTACTTCTGATTTCCTTGAACTGCCTCGGCCTTCTGCTTAAAGTCTGGCATATTGTACAAAAGTATATTATAGACATGTCTTATCTTACAGTCGGTGTGGTTAATTGCCTCTAGAAGGGGAATTTTATCCAGAAAAAGATCCACCCTGCGTAGATGAAAAAAATCCTTTACTTGTAGATACTTAGAGTATGAACTGTCAGGTATACCAAAATTATGCTGTAGGTCTAAAAAGGAATGCAATTGCCCTGATAAAAACATATCCCCAATCCTAGTAAGAGCACATTGCTCCCATTGCCTTCCAATCACATCATAAAAAAGAGGTAGAAAGAGCGGGGACTGCCACAAAGGTGTGTATTTGTTATAGTGTGGAATCTTCATTAATTTTCGAACCTTACTCCAAACTTTCCAGGCAATAATTATACACTTAAATTATACTTTCTTGAAATAGCTCTGCTCCAGTTGTCCAGCATGCCACGTGCCGCTCTCCCAACTGCAGCATTAGAAATAATGGGGCGACCCGGTGTCCCTCAGAACCTGGGTATTAGTATTAAATAAAACAATTGGTTCTGTCGGGTTTTTCAATTGCTTAGGATACTGTATTTACTACAACAGACAAAAGAGTTATTTATCCCCTTCGGTGCTGAGGACGGCCGGGAGCCGTCCTGAGACACGGTGGGCGTGTGCTCATGACGGCTCCCGGCCGTCCTGGCACCCACTTACGGGGGAAGCGCTGGCGCTCTCCCGTGGACCGCCGATCTTGCTGCCCCCACCGGGGAGGACAGCGGAAGCCCTTCCGCTGCCCCCGCCCCCTCCTCCACGTCATCTAATGACGTCAGCGCGCATCGCGCGCCAACATCATTAGATGAAACTGGACGCGGTGGAAGCCATTTGCTTCCAGCGCGTCCAGGAGGAGAAGGTGAGTTTCTCCTCGGGGAGGGTTTTTTTTTTCAAACAAAGAGGCATCGGGGGAAAGGAAAGGGTTTTCCTTTCTTCCGATGTCTCTTTGAGCATTCCTGCTGCATGATCGCTCGATCGTGCAGCAGGAATGCCCACTAGACACCAGGAATTTTTTTACTTTAGTTTATTTTTTTCAAATTATGCAATGTATTCGGGGAGCGGCCCCTTGGGCAAGGGTCGCTCCCCTTGGGGGACATATTCTTTGGCCGTTTCTGCCCCGTGGGGGGGGCAGATCGGCCCAAATAATTTTTTAGATTGCCCACTGGGCCACCGGGGATTTTGTTTGTTTTAGTTTGTTTTTTTCTCTATGTAGTGCATGCGGGGAGCGGCCCCTTGGGCAAGGGTTGCACCCCTTTGGGGGACATATTGTTTGGCCGTTTCTGCCCACATGGGGGGGCAGATCGGCCCAACTCATTTTTGTAGATGGCCCACTGGGCCAACATGGATTTTTTTGTTTTAGTTTATTTTTTTGTAATGCATGCGGGGAGCGGCCCCTTGGGCAAGGGTCTCTCCCCTTTGGGGGACATATTATTTGGCCGTTTCTGCCCCCCTAGGGGGGCAGATCGGTCCAAATAATTTTTTAGCTGGCCCACTGGGCCACCATGGATTTTTTTGTTTTAGTTTATTTTTTTGTAATGCATGCGGGGAGCGGCCCCTTGGGCAAGGGTCGCTCCCCTTTGGGAGGACATATTATTTGGCCGTTTCTGCCCCCGGGGGGGGGGGCAGATCGGCCCAAATGAATTTTAGATGGACCACTGGGCCACCAGCAATTTTTTAGTTTTAGTTTTTTTTTTTTTTTTAATTACTAATGCATGCGGGGAGCGGCCCCTTGGGCAAGGGTCAATCCCCTTTGGGGGAAATTTAGTCTGGCCGTTTCTGCCCCACTGAGGGGGGGGTTGGCCCAAAATGATTTCAGATGGCCCACTAGGCCACCAGGGATTTATTTTTTTATATAGATGATTGTGGGGAGCGGCCCCATGGACAAGGGTTGCTTCCCTTTATGGGGTTGAATATTTCAGCTGTTTCTGACCCCTTGGGGTCGGCCTTTTGCTTTTAGGCCCACGTACCCGCCATCTTGGCTGGTAGATTGTGCGTGGACTGGTTCATTATTTGCATATGTGATTGTAATGTTTTATTTCTCCTTTTTTCTAGTGATTTTTGTTCTTGTTTGCGGTTTCTGCAGTTTTGCGTAGTTGCATTTATTTGGTAAGAAAAACTTTTTTTGTTACGTTTACTCCAAATGAGTATTATTGTCATGCACGAGTGAATTTTTAGTAAGTGGTGTCAAAACAGCAGCATATTTAGTTTGTTTTTGGAGCGTGAAATTCTTTGCGATGTCTTTTGCATTGTCTTATGTGTAATTTTCTTTTCTTTTTCTTTTTTAGTGGGATATTGTTGGTCCTTGCTGTGTCTGTGCAGAGTAGGTGGTGAGTCTATCTGCTTCTGACAAGTGAGTGGTATAGTTTTGGAGTATATAAGTCTTTGTAATAAAGCCACATTTTGTTTATTAGTTATTCTACAAAGTGCTTGTTGTTGTTGACTTGTTTGACACGTTACCTTTGTTAGTAAGGATTATGGCTAGCCGCAGAATTACTGCTCAGCAGGTGGTTGGTATGCTTTTGAATCTTCCTCTGAGCAGGATTATGAGACTGACAGTGCGTCTGAGGGAGAGGAGGGAGGGGAAGATTCAGGCAGTGAGTTGTCTATCCACATGGAATCATCGGATGATGAATCTACTCTCAGTGCGGATGAAGTGCCTGTTTTAGAGGAGAACACTGATGTGCCGATGGTGCAAGAGGCATCTGGATTGCAGCCTGGGGCTGCAAGGCTTCCCATTGGAAGTGCTGGACTCTGGGTTGATCCAAACATGGTGCAGCCGGTGTTGCCTGCCTTTACTGGTGATGCAGGGTGTAGAGTGAATTGTGAATTTTTTTTTCCGATACAGTTTTTTCAGTTGTTTATGGATGATGTATTTTTGGCTGAGATTGTTGAGCAGACTAATTTGTATGCAGAACAGTATTTGTGGGACAACAGTGAAAGACTTAGGCCCTACTCTAGAGTTACTCGGTGGACTCCCACAAATCTGGATGAGATGAAGAAGTTTTTGGGTTTGACTTTTTTGATGGGTTTGATAAGGAAGCCGTCCATTGCTTCATATTGGTCTACTAGTCCAGTGATGGCAACGGCCATATTTCCTGCAATTATGAGTTGTGATCGGTATTTACTTGTGCTTCGGATGCTGCATTTTGTTGATAATGCTTTGGCGTTGCCACGGGTTCACCCTGAGTGTGACCGTCTTTTTAAAATTCGACCTGTTCTTGATCACTTTGTAGATCGATTTCCAGAGATCTATACTCCAGGGAAAGAAATAGCTATTGATGAGTCTTTGGTCCTGTTCAAGGGTCGTTTGGTTTTTAGACAGTACATTCCTAGCAAGAAGGCACGTTATGGAATTAAGCTGTATATGTTGTCTGAGAGTAGGACAGGATATGTCTATAATTTCCAGGTGTACACTGGTAGGGATTCCACTATTGACCCCCTGGTTGTCTGTCCACTTTTGGAGTTTCAGAGAAAATTGTGTGGGATCTTGCTAGAGGACTGTTTAACAGAGGCCACAATTTGTACCTTGATAACTTCTAAACTGCTGTGCAATTGTTTAAGGAATTGTTCAAAGTGGACACTTTTGCTTGTGGCACAATCCGCTCTAACCGTAAAGGTTATCCAAAAGAGCTTGTTTGCAAAAAGCTTCAGAGGGGACAGTGCAGTTCCTTGCGTAGTGATGAACTACTAGCTGTGAAATTTGTGGACAGGAGGGATTTGTACATGCTGACTACCATCCATGATGAGAGTACTTCACCTGTGGCTGTTTGTGGTCAGGTTGCTGAAGTGCGCAAACCTGTGTGCATTGTAGACTACAATAAGCACATGGGTGGTGTTGATAGAGTAGATCAGAGGTTGGAACCTTACACTGCTATTCGTAAGGCTTACATTTGGTATAAGAAGTTGGCCATCCATCTCTTCAATTTAGCAACTTTCAATGCTTTTGTTGTGTACAAGGAGTGTTCTCCTGCGTCAAAGATTACTTTTGTTCAGTTTCAGGAGTCTGTGATAGGCAGCCTTGTTGTTGTGGAACAGGCAAGTGTTCCTAGAGTTGGAGTGGTGGAGGATGTGGCTAGATTGAAAGATTGCCACTTTCCTGATTTAATTCCTCCCACGCCCAAAAAAACCAATCCCTCTAAGAGATGTAGAGTCTGCTTGCGAAGAGGTGTGCGGAAGGAGAGTCGTATGCAATGTGCCGATTGTCCTTCTAATCCTGGGCTATTGTGTGCCCACATGTTTCAGATTGTATCACACTCAAAAGAGTTTTTGGGAGCAACCGTAAGTCTAATAGTATACTGCCTGGTCTGTATGGTTTTATAAAGTTGTTCAGTTTAACGTTTGGCAATAGAATGATGTCTTTAGCTACTGCTGTTGTTTTTGTAGTTATAGTTTTGTATTTAGTTGCAATTGGTTTGTGTTTTCTTTCTTGTTTAAAAAAAATGTATGACGGTGTGCGTGGACTGGTGCTTGGCTGGCGGTGTGCGTGGACTGGCGCTTGGCTGGCGGTGAGTGGTGCTTGGCTGGCGGTGTGCGTGGATTGGCGCTTGGCTGGCGGTATGCGTGGACTTGCGCTTGGCTGGCGGTGTGCATGGATTGGCGCTTGGCTGGCGGTGTGCGTGGACTGGCGCTTGGCTGGCGGTGTGCGTGGACTGGTGCTTGGCTGGCGGTGAGTGGACTGGTGCTTGGCTGGCGGTGTGCATGGATTGGCGCTTGGCTGGCGGTGTGCGTGGACTGGCGCTTGGCTGGCAGTGTGCGTGGATGGGTGCTTGGCTGGCGGTGTGTGAGTAGTGACTTGCTGCTGGTCACTACACACACTGCTAGCTAAACGCCACTCCACGCAATCCGTGAGCTGGTGTGGGTGCTGTGTCAGGAATGTGGGCGTGTGAAAGTGATGGGCCCTTGAATGGCGCTGTCTGCTGGTGTGAGTGTTGTAATGTGCTGGGCCCGCGGCTGGCGGTGTGAATGGTTTTGTATGTGTCACACGTATGAAAGGTGTATGAATGGCCTGTAAAGCGGTTGGTGCCTTGTCGTGGCTTTACAGCTCGCGAGCTGTGAGTCAATGGTTCAGTTTCTCGTCCTTTCAATTATTAACAGTGCATTTCATTTTTGTGAAATCTCTGGTTAATACAACTGTATATACTGAACCATCACTCACCCTCGTGCCAAATCCAACCAGTATGTCTGTGTGCTTGAAGAATAGGTGGTTGTGCAGAAATATTTGTCTTTTCTGTCTTTCTCAAGCAGGGTGTACCTTGTCCCTTTTTGTGAATGTTGTAATGTGTTGGTTTCGTGCCTGGTGGTGTGAATGGTCTTGTGTGTATCACGTATGAAAGGTGTGTGAATGGCCTGTAAAGCGGTTGGGGCCTTGATGTGGCTTTACAGCTCACGAGCTGTGAGTCACTGGTTCAGTTTTTTGTCCTTTCAATTATTGACAGTGCATTTAATTTTTGTGAAATCTCTTGTTAATAACATTTTATATATTGAACCATCACTCGCCCTCGTTCCAAATCCAACCAGTATGTGTGTGTGCTTGAGGAATAGATGGCTGTGCAGTAATCTTTGTCTTTTTAGTCTCTCTGCCAAGGTGTACATTCCATCTAAGAATAACCTACCAACTGTAGATATTGTCGTATACTAAACATCCATGGGAGTACATGGTTATGTCTCTCTTGTGGATCCCAACAAGTTATCTTACCCACAATGTCCTGCAAACCTCAAAATGTGCCTGTCACATTTTCCTTGCATTATTGTGCCAAAATGTTCACGCTGCAGAAAAAAAGAACAAATCTCCTACCCCCCGCCTTTCTCCAAGAATACCAATAGAAATGGTACCTCACTCGCGTGGGTGGGTCATGGACCTGTGACTGGCAAGGGCCCAAAACCTACTGAGGCGACATCAAAATTGCCTATCACAAAACGACCTGGTTTTGCAAGGGGGGTCACCTGGGTTTTTGGCCCCGTGCTCGGCGGCCATCTAGGGAAACCTACCAAACCCACACATTTCTGAAACCTAGACACCCGGGGGATTCCAGGGAGGTATGGCTTGCGTGGATCCCCCAACGTTTTCTTACCCAGAATCCCCTGCAAACCTCAAATTAAGCTGAGAAAATCACTTTTTCCACACATTTTTGTGTGGGAAAGTTGTGGCATCACCGGGCTGACACAAATTTCCTACCACCCAGCATTCCCCCAGGTCTCCAGATAAAAATGGTGCCTCACTCGTGTGGGAGGCCCAAGTACCCACGACAGGCAAGGGCCCAAAACGTATTGAGGCGACATCAAAATTGCCTATCACAAAACGACCTGGTTTTGCAAGGGGGTCACCTGGGTTTTTGGCCCCGTGTTCGGCGGCCATCTAGGGAAACCTACCAACCCCACACATTTCTGAAAACTAGACACCCGGGGGATTCCAGGGAGGTATGGCTTGCGTGGATCCCCCAACGTTTTCTTTTCCAGAATCCCCTGCAAACCTCAAATTTAGCTGAAAAAAAATCACTTTTTCCACACATTTTTGTGTGGGAAAGTTGTGGCATCACCGGGCTGACACAAATTTCCTACCACCCAGTGTTCCCCCAGGTCTCCCGATAAAAATGGTGCCTCACTCGTGTGGGAGGCCCAAGTACCCTCGACAGGCAAGGGCCCAAAACGTATTGAGGCGACATCAAAATTGCCTATCACAAAACGACCTGGTTTTGCAAGGGGGGTCACCTGGGTTTTTGGCCCCGTGCTCGGCGGCCATATAGGGAAACCTACCAACCCCACACATTTATGAAAACTAGACACCCTGGGGATTCCAGGGAGGTATGGCTTGCGTGGATCCCTCAACATTTTCTTTCCCAGAATCCCCTGCAAACCTCAAATTTAGCTGAAACAAAATCAATTTTTCCACACATTTTTGTGTGGGAAAGTTGTGGCATCACCGGGCTGACACAAATTTCCTACCACCCAGCGTTCCCCCGGGTCTCCCAATAAAAATGGTGCCTCACTCGTGTGGGAGGCCCAAGTACCCGCGACAGGCAAGGGCCCAAAACGTTTTGTGATAGGCAATTTTGATGTCTCCTCAATTCCCTGGGTGTCTATTTTTCAGAAATGTGTGGGTTTGGTAGGTTTCCCTAGCTGGCCGCCGAGCACAGGGCCAAAAACCCAGGTGACCCCCCTTGCAAAACCAGGTCGTTTTGTGATAGGCAATTTTGATGTTGCCTCAATACTTTTTGGGCCATTGCCTGTCGCGGGTACTTGGGCCTCCCACAGAGTGAGGCACCATTTTTATCGGGAGACCCGGGGGAACGCTGGGTGGTAGGAAATTTGTGTCAGCCCGGTGATGCCACAACTTTCCTACACAAAAATGTGTGGAAAAAGTGATTTTTTTCAGCTAAATTTGAGGTTTGCAGGAGATTCTGGGTAAGAAAATGTTGGGGGATCCAAGCAAGCCATACCTCCCTGGAATCCCCCGGGTGTCTAGTTTTCAGAAATGTGTGGGTTTGGTAGGTTTCCCTCGCTGGCCACCGAGCACGGGCCAAAAACCCAGGTGACCCCACTTGCAAAACCAGGTAGTTTTGTGATAGGCAATTTTGATGTCGCCTCAATATGTTTTGGGCCCTTGCTTGTCGCGGGTACTTGGGCCTCCCACACGAGTGAGGCACCATTTTTATTGGGAGACCCGGGGGAACGCTGGGTGGTAGGAAATTTGTGTCAACCCAGTGATGCCACAACTTTCCCACACAAAAATGAGTGGAAAAAGTGATTTTTTCAGCTAAATTTGAGGTTTGCAGGGGATTCTGGGTAAGAAAACATTGGGGATCCACACAAGCCATACCTCCCTGGAATCCCCGGGTGTCTAGTTTACAGAAATGTGTGGGTTTGGTAGGTTTCCTAGCTGGACGCCGAGCACTGGGCCAAAACCCAGGTGACCCCCTTGCAAAACCAGGTCGTTTTGTGATAGGCAATTATTGATGTCGCTCAATCACGCTTTGGGCCCTTGCCTGTCGCGGGTACTTGGGCCTCCCACACGAGTGAGGCACCATTTTTATCGGGAGACCTGGGGGAACACTGGGTGGTAGGAAATTTGTGTCAGCTCGGTGATGCCACAACTTTCCGAACACAAAAATGTTTGAAAAAAGTGATTTTTTTCAGCTAAATTTGAGGTTTGCAGGGGATTCTGGGTAAGAAAACGTTGGGGGATGCACGCAAGCCGTACCTCCCTGGAATTCCCCGGGTGGCTAGTTTTCAGAAATGTGTGGGTTTGGTAGGTTTCCCGAGCTGGCTGCCGAGCACGGGGCCAAAAACCCAGGTGACCCCCTTGCAAAACCAGGTCGTTTTGTGATAGGCAATTTTGATGTTGCCTCAATACGTTTTGGGCCCTTGCCTTTCGCGGGTACTTGGGCCTCCTACACGAGGGAGGCACCATTTTTATTGGGAGACCCGGGGGAACGCTGGGTGGTAGGAAATTTGTGTCAGCACGGTGATGCCACAACTTTCCCACACAAAAATGTGTGAAAAAAGTGATTTTTTCAGCTAAATTTGAGGTTTGCAGGGGATTCTGGGTAAGAAAACGTTGGGGGATCCATGCAAGCCATACCTCCCTAGCATCCCCCGGGTATCTAGTTTTTAAAAATGTATAGGTTTGCTAGGTTTCCCTAGGTGCTGGCAGAGCTAGGGTTCAAAAACTACAGCTAGGCACTTTGCAAAAAAAGGGTCATTTTTCACTGTGAAAATGTGGTGTGTCCACCTTGCGTTTTGGGCCGTTTCCTGTCGCGGGCACTAGGCCTACCCACACAAGTGAGGTGCCATTTTTCTCGCAAGACTTTGGGGAACGCGTGGTGGGTGGATTTTTGTGGATCCACGCAGATTCCAGAACTTTTCACCACAGAAATGTGAGGAAAATGTGGGGTTTTTTACAATTCTTTAGGTTTGCAAGGGATTCTGGGTAACAGAACCTGGTGAGAGCCAGTCAAGTCACCCCATCCTGGATTCCCCTGGGTGTCTAGTTTTCAAAAATGTATAGGTTTGCTAGGTTTCCCTAGGTGCTGGCAGAGCTAGGGTTAAAAAACTACAGCTTGGCACTTTGCAAAAAAAGGGTCATTTTTCACAGTGAAAATGTGGTGTGTCCACCTTGTGTTTTGGGCCGTTTCCTGTCGCGGGCACTAGGCCTACCCACACAAGTGAGGTGCCATTTTTCTCGGAAGACTTTGGGGAACACGGGGTGGGTGGAATTTTGTGGGTCCACGCAGATTCCAGAACTTTCCACCACAGAAATGTGAGGAAAATGTGTTTCCTTTTGACAATTTTTTAGGATTGCAAGGGATTCTGGGTAACAGAACCTGGTGAGAGCCAGTCAAGGCACCCCATCCTAGATTTCCCTGGGTGTCTAGTTTTCAAAAATGTATAGGTTTGCTAGGTTTCCCTAGGTGCCAGCAGAGCTAAGGTTCAAAAACTACAGCTAGGCACTTTGCAAAAAAAGGGTCATTTTTCACTGTGAAAATGTGGTGTGTCCACCTTGCGTTTTGGGCCGTTTCCTGTCGCTGGCACTAGGCCTACCCACACAAGTGAGGTACCATTTTTCTCGAAAGACTGTGGGGAACACGGGGTGGGTGGAATTTTGTGGATCCACGCAGATTCCAGAACTTTCCACCACAGAAATGTGAGGAAAATGTGTTTTTTTTGACAATTGTTTAGGTTTGCAAGGGATTCTGGGTAACAGAACCTGGTGAGAGCCAGTCAAGTCACCCCATCCTGGATTTCCCTGCTGTCTAGTTTTCAAAAATGTATAGGTTTGCTAGGTTTCCCTAGGTGCGGGCAGAGCTAGGGTTCAAAAACTACAGCTAGGCACTTTGCAAAAAAAGGGTCATTTTTCACTGTGAAAATGTGGTGTTTCCATGTTGCGTTTTGGGCCGTTTCCTGTCGCGGGGACTAGGCCTACCCACACAAGTGAGGTACCATTTTTCTCGGAAGACTTTGGGGAACGCGGGGTGGGTGGAATTTTGTGGATCCACGTAGATTCCAGAACTTCCTACCACATAAATGTGAGGAAAATATGTTTTTTTGACAATTTTGTAGGTTTGCAAGGGATTCTGGGTAACAGAACCTGGTGAGAGCCAGTCAAGTCATCCCATCCTGAATTCCCCTGGGTGTCTAGTTTTCAAAAATGTATAGGTTTGCTAGGTTCCCTAGGTGCCGGCAGAGCTAGGCTTAAAAAACTACAGCTAGGCACTTTGCAAAAAAGGGTCATTTTTCACTGTGAAAATGTGGTGTGTCCACCTTGCGTTTTGGGCCGTTTCCTGTCGCTGGCACTAGGCCTACCCACACAAGTGAGGTACCATTTTTCTCGGAAGACTTCGGGGAACGCGGGTGGGTGGAATTTTGTGGATCCACGCAGATTCCAGAACTTTCCACCACAGACAATTGAGGAAAATGTGCCTTTTTTGACAATTGTTTAGGTTTGCAAGGGATTCTGGGTAACAGAGCCTGGTGAGAGCCAGTCAAGTCACCCCATCCTGGATTCCCCTGGGTGTCTAGTTTTAAAAAATGTATAGGTTTGCTAGGTTTCCTTAGGTGCCAGCAGAGCTAGGGTTCAAAAACTACAGCCAGGCACTTTGCAAAAAAAGGGTCATTTTTCACTGTGAAAATGTGGTGTGTCCGCCTTGCGTTTTGGGCCGTTTCCTGTCGCGGGCACTAGGCCTACCCACACAAGTGAGGTACCATTTTTCTTGGAAGACTTTGGGGAACGCGGGGTGGGTGGAAGTTTGTGGATCCATGCAGATTCCAGAACTTTCCACCACAGAAATGTGAGGAAAATGTGTTTTTTTGACAATTGTTTAGGTTTGCAAGGGATTCTGGGTAACAGAACCTGGTGAGAGCCAGTCAAGTCACCCCATCCTGGATTCCTCTGGGTGTCTAGTTTTCAAAAATGTATAGGTTTGCTAGGTTTCCCTAGGTGCTGGCAGAGCTAGGGTTAAAAACTACAGCTAGGCACTTTGCAAAAAAGGGTCATTTTTCACAGTGAAAATGTGGTGTGTCCACCTTGTGTTTTGGGCCGTTTCCTGTCGCGGGCACTAGGCCTACCCACACAAGTGAGGTACCATTTTTCTTGGAAGACTTTGGGGAACGCGGGGTGGGTGGAATTTTGTGGATCCTCGCAGATTCCAGAACTTTCCACCACAGAAATGTGAGGGAAATGTGTTTTTTTGACAATTTTTTAGGTTTGCAAGGGATTCTGGGTAACAGAACCTGGTGAGAGCCAGACAAGTCACCCCATCCTGGATTCCCCTGGGTGTCTAGTTTTCAAAAAAGTATAGGTTTGCTAGGTTCCCTAGGTGCCGGCAGAGCTAGGGTTCAAAAACTACAGCTAGGCACTTTGCAAAAAAGGGTCATTTTTCACTGTGAAAATGTGGTGTGTCCACCTTGCGTTTTGGGCCGTTTCCTGTCGCTGGCACTAGGCCTACCCACACAAGTGAGGTACCATTTTTCTTGGAAGACTTTGGGGAATGCGGGGTGGGTGGAATTTTGTGGATCCACGCAGATTCCAGAACTTTCCACCACAGACAAGTGAGGAAAATGTGGTTTTTTGACAATTGTTTAGGTTTGCAAGGGATTCTGGGTAACAGAGCCTGGTGAGAGCCAGTCAAGTCACCCCATCCTGGATTCCCCTGGGTGTCTAGTTTTCAAAAATGTATAGGTTTGCTAGGTTTCCTTAGGTGCCGGCAGAGCTAGGGTTCAAAAACTACAGCTAGGCACTTTGCAAAAAAAGGGTCATTTTTCACTGTGAAAATGTGGTGTGTCCACCTTGCGTTTTGGGCCGTTTCCTGTCGCGTGCACTAGGCCTACCCACACAAGTGAGGTACCATTTTTCTTGGAAGACTTTGGGGAACGCGGGGTGGGTGGAATTTTGTGGATCCACGCATATTCCAGAACTTTCCACCACAGACAAGTGAGGAAAATGTGGTTTTTTGACAATTGTTTAGGTTTGCAAGGGATTCTGGGTAACAGAGCCTGGTGAGAGCCAGTCAAGTCACCCCATCCTGGATTCCCCTGGGTGTCTAGCTTTCAAAAATGTATAGGTTTGCTAGGTTTCCTTAGGTGCCGGGAGAGCTAGGGTTCAAAAACTACAGCTAGGCACTTTGCAAAAAAAGGGTCATTTTTCACTGTGAAAATGTGGTGTGTCTGCCTTGCGTTTTGGGCCGTTTCCTGTCGCGGGCACTAGGCCTACCCACACAAGTGAGGTTCCATTTTTCTTGGAAGACTTTGGGGAACGCGGGGTGGGTGGAAGTTTGTGGATCCATGCAGATTCCAGAACTTTCCACCACAGAAATGTGAGGAAAATGTGTTTTTTTGACAATTGTTTAGGTTTGCAAGGGATTCTGGGTAACAGAACCTGGTGAGAGCCAGTCAAGTCACCCCATCCTGGATTCTTCTGGGTGTCTAGTTTTCAAAAATGTATAGGTTTGCTAGGTTTCCCTAGGTGCTGGCAGAGCTAGGGTTAAAAAACTACAGCTAGGCACTTTGCAAAAAAAGGGTCATTTTTCACAGTGAAAATGTGGTGTGTCCACCTTGTGTTTTGGGCCGTTTCCTGTCGCGGGCACTAGGCCTACCCACACAAGTGAGGTACCATTTTTCTTGGAAGACTTTGGGGAACGCGGCGTGGGAGGAATTTTGTGGATCCTCGCAGATTCCAGAACTTTCCACCACAGAAATGTGAGGGAAATGTGTTTTTTTGACAATTCTTTAGGTTTGCAAGGGATTCTGGGTAACAGAACCTGGTGAGAGCCAGTTAAGTCACCCCATCCTGGATTCCCCTGGGTGTCTAGTTTTCAAAAATGTATAGGTTTGGTAGGTTTCCCTTGGTGCCGGTAGAGCTAGGGTTCAAAAACTACAGCTAGGCACTTTGCAAAAAAAGGGTCATTTTTCACTGTGAAAAAGTGGTGTGTCCACCTTGCGTTTTGGGCCGTTTCCTGTCACGGGCACTAGGCCTACCCACACAAGTGAGGTACCATTTTTCTCGGAAGACTTTGGGGAACACGGGGTGGGTGGAATATGTGGATCCACGCAGATTCCAAAACTTTCCACCACAGAAATGTTAGGAAAATGTGTTTTTTTTTACAATTGTTTAGGTTTGGAAGGAATTCTGGGTAACAGAACATGGTGAGAGCCAGTCAAGTCACCCCATCCTGGATTCCCCTGGGTGTCTAGTTTTCAAAAATGTATAGGTTTGCTAGGTTCCCTAGGTGCCGGCAGAGCTAGGGTTAAAAAACTACAGCTAGGCACTTTGCAAAAAAGGGTCATTTTTCACTGTGAAAATGTGGTGTGTCCACCTTGCGTTTTGGGCCGTTTCCTGTCGCTGGCACTAGGCCTACCCACACAAGTGAGGTACCATTTTTCTCGGAAGACTTTGGGGAACGCGGGTGGGTGGAATTTTGTGGATCCACGCAGATTCCAGAACTTTCCACCACAGACAATTGAGGAAAATGTGCCTTTTTTGACAATTGTTTAGGTTTGCAAGGGATTCTGTGTAACAGAGCCTGGTGAGAGCCAGTCAAGTCACCCCATCCTGGATTCCCCTGGGTGTCTAGTTTTCAAAAATGTATAGGTTTGCTAGGTTTCCTTAGGTGCCAGCAGAGCTAGGGTTCAAAATCTACAGCTAGGCACTTTGCAAAAAAAGGGTCATTTTTCACTGTGAAAATGTGGTGTGTCCACCTTGCGTTTTGGGCCGTTTCCTGTCGCGTGCACTAGGCCTACACACACGTGAGGTACCATTTTTCTTGGAAGACTTTGGGGAACGCGGGGTGGGTGGAATTTTGTGGATCCACGCAGATTCCAAAACTTTCCACCACAGACAAGTGAGGAAAATGTGGTTTTTTTGACAATTGTTTAGGTTTGCAAGGGATTCTGGGTAACAGAGCCTGGTGAGAGCCAGTCAAGTCACCCCATCCTGGATTCCCCTGGGTGTCTAGTTTTCAAAAATGTATAGGTTTGCTAGGTTTCCTTAGGTGCCGGCAGAGCTAGGGTTAAAAAACTACAGCTAGGCACCTTGCAAAGAAAGGGTCATTTTTCACTGTGAAAATGTGGTGTGTCCACCTTGCGTTTTGGGCCGTTTCCTGTCGCGGGCACTAGGCCTACCCACACAAGTGAGGTACCATTTTTCTTGGAAGACTTTGGGGAACGCGGGGTGGGTGGAAGTTTGTGGATCCATGCAGATTCCAGAACTTTCCACCACAGAAATGTGAGGAAAATGTGTTTTTTTGACAATTGTTTAGGTTTGCAAGGGATTCTGGGTAACAGAACCTGGTGAGAGCCAGTCAAGTCACCCCATCCTGGATTCCCCTGGGTGTCTAGTTTTCCAAAATGTATAGGTTTGCTAGGTTTCCCTAGGTGCCGGCAGAGCTAGGGTTCAAAAACTACAGCTAGGCACTTTGCAAAAAAAGGGTCATTTTTCACTGTGAAAATGTGGTGTGTCCAAGTTGCGTTTTGGGCCGTTTCCTGTTGCGGGCACTAGGCCTACCCACACAAGTGAGGTACCATTTTTCTCATAAGACTTTGGGGAACGTGGGGTGGGTGGAATTTTGTGGATCCATGCAGATTCCAAACTTTCCACCCAGAAATGTGAGGAAAATGTGTTTTTTTTTACAATGTTTTAGGTTTGCAAGGGATTCTGGGTAACAGAACCTGGTGAGAGCCAGTCAAGTCACCACTTCCTGGATTCCCCTGCGTGTCTAGTTTTCAAAAATGTATAGGTTTGCTAGGTTTCCCTAGGTGCAGGCAGAGCTAGGGTTCAGAAACTACAGCTAGGCACTTTGCAAAAAAAGGGTCATTTTTCATTGTGAAAATGTGGTGTGTCCACGTTGTGTTTTGAGCCGTTTCCTGTCGTGGGCACAAGGCCTACCCACACAAGTGAGGTACCATTTTTATCGGGAGACTTAGGGTAACACAGAATTGTAGAGTAACTGTTATTACCTATTGACTTTTGATGCATTTCTGCCTTCCAAATGAAAGACAATGTGTAAAAAGAAGTCATTCTGAAAAATGACCTATAATTCTCATGCTAGTATGGGTACTCCCAATTTCGGAAATGTGCAAATATCTACTGTTTCTAAACTCTATATTTTGTTCCCATTTCATAAATACATAGGTGTCTTTCATACCAATTTTTCCATGTATACATTTTCCCAAAATAATTGCTATATACCCGGTACATAATAAAAAACCATTGCAAGACGCTGCTCAGTTATTGGCTCTGGGTTCGTCGGGTTCTTGGTGAACCTACAAGTCCTATATATCCCCACAACCAGAAAGGTCCAGAAAATGTAACGGTATATTGATTTCAAACAGCTGTCATAATTAGAAGAAGTTACAGGTGAAAACGTTGACACAAATGGCTGTTTTTTTCAACTAATTTTCAATTTTTCCTATATTTAACTGTTAGTTTCTATGAAGAAACCTTGAAGGATCTACACAAATGGCCCCTTGCTGAATTCAGAATTTTGTTTACTTTTCTAAAATGTATAGCTTTCTATTATTGCTTTCATACCCATTTCTACCAATAACTGGAAGGAGGTTGAAAGCACCAAAAATAGCAAAAATAGGCTATGTCCCAGAAAAATGCCAAAACTGTGTAAAATATTTTGGTTTTCTGACAAAAGTCTGCTTGTCCCTGAAAGCTGGGAAGATGGTGATTTCAGCACCACAACCCCTTTTTGATACCATTTGCAGGAAAAACCAGATGCTTTCATCTGGAGCCCTTTTTTCCCATTTTTCCAAAACAGACCAAAATGTAGCTGTATTTTGGCTAATTTCTAGGTCCCCTCCAGGGAAATCCACAAACCCTGGGTACCTTTAGAATCCCCATGATGTTGGAAAAAAGGACGCAAATTTGGCGTGGATACCTTATGTGGTCAAAAAGTTACAGGGGCCTAAGCGCGAACTACCCCAAATAGCCAAAAAAAGGCTTATCACAGGGGGGAAAAGGCCTAGCAGCGAAGGGGTTAAAACACACACAGAAATAAATCTGGAGAAAAAGAAGAAAACACCGGAAAAAAAATTGATTCAATCGTATATTACAAAAGAGTATTGATTACTGATGGCTGTCACAAGTACAAATTAAATTGCAGCAAGACAACAAGTGACTATGGTGACTATGGTGAAATTAATTAATTAATTTTATAGGCTGTCCACCCCTCCTTCCATAGTCCTGAGGAAGACCCGCTCTGATGCACACCAGTCTGCGCTGTCTCCTGGGTCAAAACGTCGACATCTATCATATGTCCACACAGTTCTCTTGATCACGATTTGATTCATCAATGGGTCTTGCATTACATGTGTAAAATTAGATAGGACAAGAATTCAAAACTTTCCCTTTTATTTCATATCACCTGTATATGTCATGTATATAGTGTACTGTTCATTTCACTATTCACTATATGTCACTTTTTCACCATAGTCACTTGTTGTCTTGCTGCAATTTAATTTGTACTTGTGACAGCCATCAGTATTCAATACTCTTTTGTAATATACGATTGAATCCATTCCTTTTTTCGGTGTGTTCTTCTTGCTCTCCCAACTGCAAGCTCATAAATAGTTGGAAAAACCATTGAGCACTACTGATATTCCCTATCCTTATTTTCAGCTAAGAACAATGTACTCATCTGCTGGAGTAGAGCCGACCAGTAATAGAACGATAGGCTGGAGGCTGCCCAGCCACCATGCTCCTGTGGCAGCGTAAAGAAATTCAGAGAGCGCCTAACTTTACCATATTGCCATATAAAATTAATAAAAATGAAGTCCAATTTCTTCAGTATAGATCATTCAATCTCTAAGGGAATAGATCTGAACAGGTATAGTATCTTTGGTAACATTACCATTTTAAGAATGTTGCTCCTACCAATTATTGACAGGTGTAACCCATTCATACCCCTTAACTCGGTAGATATTTTACTGACCAAGGGGTTGAAGTTGATCTGACTGGTTGTATCTGCCTTAGGATTAATCCTGACCCAGAGATATATGGCTGTATCCACTCAGCAATTATCAGAGTAGTCGATATTCTCTACAGATTATCTGCGTCTTCTCCTTGTTCAATAAATACCCTGAAGCTTCACCATATTCCCCCGCCGTAACTCCAACCTCCTTGATTGCACTCTCTGGATCCATAGTAACTATGGCGATATTGTCTGCGTATGCCAGTACCTTCATGTCCTAAATATTCGTAATAACCAGTTTTATTCCCTGTTTCTGTCAAATTTGATCGATAAATGGATTAATATATAGAGCGAATATAATTGGAGAGCAGGGCCACCCCTGTCTTGTCCCTCTAGCCACCTCTATTCTTCCAGATTCTTCACCCATCAATTGGAGTCTGGCTTAAGGATCTGTACATTGCCTTGATAGCAGTGATCATTCGGGGGGCAAATCCCTTTATCTCTAAAACACCCCAAAGATATTTCCATGCCCCATGATCAAATGCTTTTTCAGCATCGAGGAGGATCATAACCATCTGTTTCCTGGTCACTTCAGCAATATCAAAGAGCGATATGCCACCCCTTATATGATCAGTTGTTCCTCTGCCTGGTATAAATTCATGCTGCCATGGTGTGACCAGATGAGATATGATCCTACCTAAACGTATCGCCAAAATCTTAGAATACGCTTTGGCATCTGAATTTATAAGGGATATTGGCCGGTACGATGTGGGGCTGTCAAGGGGTTTGCCTTTTTTAGGGAAAATAACAATATCTGTACCTTTCCAAGATTTAGGAGGGAGCCCCCTCTGTTGTACTCCTAGGAACAATTCTAAAAGAAAGGGAGCTAGTTCTGTTTGAAGTACCTTATATAACTTCAGCAGTATTTTATCAGGGTCCGCCCCTTTCACTGAAGCAAGCTGGTGTAGTGCATTTAATACTTCTTCGAATGAAATGTCAGCTTCTAATTCCAGCCTGGCACTTGGTCTATTTTTCTGCCCAGGTCCAGCCCCTGAGCTATCCCAAGCGCAGCCGCCTGACAATCATCCTTATATAGATCTTGATAAAATTCTTCGAATACACATAAAATATTACTATCATCAGTTACAATTGACCCATCCTTTCTTTTAATTGAAGAAATATTGTTCCTAGTTACTTTCTGTATAGTACGTAGTGCTAGGAGTTTCCCGACTGATTCACCATATTGATAGCTCTCGTTCTTATGAGTCTGGTTTCCTTCCGCAATTTTCTGAGTATAGTAGCTGTTTATCTCTGCTGTTACCATTGTGATTTCAAGCTGAATTTGTACTACATCTAACCCCTGGCTAATCCTTCCCACATGTTCTTTTTCCAATTCAGCTAATTTTTTCAAGAAGCTTCCACTCTTGACCTCCTGCTGCTTCCTACTTTGCACCACAAAGCTAATTATCCTTTCCCTCAACCCTGCTATAAAAGGTATCCCATACTATACCCCGTGGGGCACTTTACCTATTGATGTCAAAATAACCAACCACCCAACTTCTCATATGCTCTATAAATGCTGCATTTACCAGTAGGTTTCTCTCAAAGGTCCATTTATACTGACCTTTAGAATTCCCTTGAACCACAAAATCTAGAATCAAGGGATTATGATCTGACATAAACTTTGGCAGTTTCATAATCCCTACTTTATCCAGCATTCTACCAGTGACTACAAAATAATCCAGCTTGACATATTTTTTATGCGGGCAAGAAAAATACATGTAACCTGGGTCAGAAGGACGTTTAACGTTCCACAAATCAACTAGGCCCTGACTAAACATGAGTGAAGTCAATGCCCTGTGAAATCGTGTTTTTTTCCCTATGATAGTTACTCGATTGAAATCTATCCACTGCCTGATGTATATTAAGTCTGGGCAGTGAACTCTGCTCCGCTCGCAGAGTTTGCAGAGTTTTCCGCACTCCATGTTATGTGGTGCTCACGGAGTTCCAAAAAACTCCACTTCGCGGAGCGGAGTTTTTTTTCCTCGCCCGCGTTCGTCAACGTCAAGTTGGTGAGCGCGAGCGAGGAAAATCCCCCTCCTGGCAAGATTTTTTCTCATTCGCGATCGTCAACATCAAGTTGGCGATAGCGAGCGTGGAAATCAACCTCCCGGCGAGATTACTCAACGCGGACGGTCAGATTTCTCATTGCGAGTGGTCACGTATGCTCACGACCGCTCGTGTTGAGAAACTGTCTGTTTGCGCTGAGAAAGCTGCCGCCCGAGTAAAATCTACTCCAGAGGCAGAAAGGAAGCAGCGCCCGCTTGCGCTGCGCATGGTGCCGTACGCAATGATCGCACAGTGCGGACAAGCATCTGGCACTGAAAATCATCACAAACAGCATTTATCTAACGCACTCTGCTGCTTGCGGAGCTTCGCATAGTGCGGCGGAGATTTTTTGCACTTCACGGAGTTCCATGTAGCGGAACTCCGCGAACTCCACCCAGGCTTAATGTATATTCAAGTCCACATAAATTATCAATGAATCTGACCAGGACGCTAATTCCACCTCCAAATCTTGCAGCACTTTGGGGTCATCCTGATTTGAGCCATAGATAGTACATACTGTTCATCCCATATCCAACTCCACCAGTGCCCATCTACCATATTTATCCATTATTTTACACCTTATTGGCCCCATTCTATTCCTAGCTAAAATAGCCACCCCTCTAATATTGGAACTCTGAGTAGAGAAAGCGAATAAAGTATACCCTTTAATTGATAACAATTCCCTCCTACCCCATGGGATGTGTGTCTCATGTTGGCATATTATATATGGGGCTACTGATCTGAAAATCTCAGTGACCCTTGACCACTTGGCCTTATCATTTAGCCCGCCCACATTGACAGAGCATATAGTTATTTTACCCATTTGATGTCGAAAAAGTTAACATTGTATTTATTCCCTTAATCGTATTTTGCCAAGATTTCACAAAACCCTCTTTTCTCCTGCTCTGGATTTTATTATGTTTTTTGTCTCTACTGCCCTCCAACCCCTCTGCCCCCATTACCCCCACCACTACCCCTGCCACCTTCTTCCCTTCCACCCCATCCTTCCCTGACCCCAAACACCCCCTCCTCCCCTTTTACCCTTCCCACCAGCACAGAGCAGAATACAAACCGCACATTGGTCTGTGTGAAAGATGAAGGCAGCCTCTCCGACCTGTAGGACTGATTACAAACAACTGTCTAAAAACCATTCATCACCTACACATTATCAAATACATGCCAAATCTTCTACTTATACAAATATTTCAAAAATATTACAAAATCAGTTCCCTGATCAGTTCTATAGTGTAAGAGAGAAAACCCCACCCGAGAAAAAAAAGAAAAGCACAAGGAAATAGTAAAATAAGAGACAGAATAGAAGCTTTGCCTCCAGTAGCACTGGAAATCTTATCTTTATCTTGTCTCCATTAAGAATTCCTTTGCCTTCATTTCTAAAGAAAGAAATTGTGTCTGACCCCCCAGATCACCTTCAGTAGTGTGGGATTAACAAGATATGCCTGTGCCCCCTTATCTTGAATGGGCCTAATTAATTGCCGCAAGCACCACCTTCTTTCAACTGTTAAATGACAGAAGTCAGGTCTGACAAAAAATGGAATGTCACTGCTGAACCGCTTAGCCTCAGGCCTGGCCTTCTCAAAGATTAACTGTCTCAAGAGAAAATTGCCAAAATATACCAGGATTGCTCACAGCTTTGAGTCTTCTCTGACCGGTTATTTCAAAACAAAGGGTACCCTGTGGGCTTGTTGCACCTCTTGGGACCAATTCCACCCTTCTAGCTCTAGTAAAGCTGTGTGTAGGAGCTCCACCCTATGTACACGGATGTCAGTTCCATCTTTGCCTTTCGGCACTCCCAGCACCCGCAAGTTGTTACATCGTTGACGATTCTCCTGGTACTCAAGCTTCCATTAAATATCTATGAGCTGTGATTCATGCACCTCTGTCAGCACACAAGTTCTTGCCCGATCTGTTTCGATAGCTGTGGTTCTTGTTTCAAGGTCCATTAGGTGTTCCCCTATAGCACTACATGCATAAGTCAGCTTTCTGACGGCACCCTGCACTTTTCTTGTAGCAGTCTGAGACTTGCGGCCATCCTGCCCTGTTTCCTCCCGGTGTGTCATTATACATTGGTGGATGGTGTCCAATGTAGGAGGATATGAACTAAAGGTGCCTTGTGGAGGTGTAATCAGTGTGCCGACTTGCTGTTCTGTTGGTGAGTAATTCAATTCCAGATCGTTACCACCTGATGTTTGTCGACCTGTCTTTTTGACCATCTTATGCGCTGTCATGGCAGAAGCGCCTCCGCCTGTGACTGAAGCACTATCAATATCATTTTTGCTAGACCCTATAAGAGAGCCAAATCCATCCACTGACCATTCAGTTCCATCAGACAGTGAAAAAAAGCAACAATTAGCTTCCATATCCAGATCATTGTTCCCAATTTCAGATCCTGTAGGACGGGCCACCGATCACTGCTCTCTTTAAGTGATATTTGATTGTCTAAATGTGTCTGTAAGGGCCTGCATAGATTGCCTTGTGGGTGTACTACTGAGTATTGGGTTATTTATTTAAGTGTATAATAAACTGCCTTCATTATTACAAGATACACATTAGTTGTGCCTGTCTGTGTGAGTGAATCTTTGTGTGCTTTTCTAACTACCTCACTAGGTGTTTCAGACTCTGTTTGCTTTTCTACTTAGCTATCTCAGATTTAAGTCTGGGTGTAGGCTAAATGCATACTATGGCACATAGGTTTCTATGACTGCATATAGCTCACTGAAATATCAAATTGCATCTTTTACTTTTTAAGCAAATAGCGCCCTACAAAATGGCCTAGCTACAGCCAAGCTCAGTGTTCACTTAAATGTGGTACAAAAACAGTCTTCCCCTTGTGTAGCACTTTTAAGTGATAAGACAGCTCCACCAGTAAAACGACATACCCAAGCTCAAGTAAACCAGGCGTGAGACATAATGCAAGGGCTATTTCTCTGCATAGTAAATTGAAAGTGTCAGTTGTTTAGCAGAGATCTCAATGAGTGTTTCAGTTCCTATCTGGGGCTGTGATTCCATGTGTATGTAAGTGTATTACTAAATCACTTCCTCTCTTTATGTGATATGTGATTGAATGTGTCTGTACTGGCCTGCATAAAGTGCCTCCTGGGTGTACTAGTGAATATTGGGTTATTTAAGTGTGTAAGAAACTGCCTTCATTACCACAGTATACATAACAGTTATGCCTGTCTCTGTGGGTGAATCTTTGCATGCTTCTCTAACTACCTCACTAGGTGTCTCAGTGTCTGTATGCTTTTGCACTTAGGGATCTCAGATTTAAGTCTACGTATAGGCTGGATGTATAATTGGCCACGTAGGTTTCTATGAGTATATATGGCACACTGAAACATCAAAATGCATCTTTTATTTTTTAAGCAAATAGCTCCCTGTACTATGGCCTAGCTATAGCCTACCTCACTCTTCAATTATATATGGTTTAAGAAACATTTATACCCTGTGGAGCAGCTTTAAGTGATAGGACAGCCCTACCAATAAACCTCCATGCACAGATCAATTTCAGATTCATAATGCATATACCTCTATAGTGCATAAATTCCACTTTCAAAACTGACAGTTGTATTCATCTTTTATAATGGAACAAATAGGACTACAACTCCCAGAATTCAAATAAAAACATTAGCTATAATCAGTACATCATATATACACATATAAAACTTTGACATGATATACTGCAAGCTACATATAGGTTTAACCATTAGTGTGCAGTTTTTTCTCCTACCAATTCCGGAATGCAGTAAAATACAAGTACAAGATTGACCTAAATGGAAACACATTCTAAACTTACTTGACAAACATCTGATCTGCACCTGAGACAAACTATGTCTTACTTACCTATGAATAGATATATAAAGAAACTTACAATTTGATTTATATATCATCCTTTCTTTTTATAATAATCATATATATTTCGAAATCTTTTTATTACAATATGACATAATTATATACCTTATTAATAATTTTTTGACTTACAATTTTTTTAAATTAACATATTAGGAAATTGAGTTAGTTGGTAAAATCGCTTTTTTTCTCTTATTAGGTAGAAGCAATATTCTCAGCGTTTGTAAAAACTTATCACAAGAATGGCACACCTCTCTCTTACAAAGCAACCAGAAATGGCAACCTTCTGAACATTTTGTTGCCTGATACTACAAAAGTCAACAAATAAAAACATTGATTTCATATTTCAGGCTTGTAACTGCATTTCTGAATGATTACTGTTATTAACCCTTTCACTCCTGTTTGGAGGTAGCTCAAAATGCATGCCTAAGTGTCAACACTCGAGACGAAATTGCGACAATCGCGATGAATCAGCAAAAAAAACGGGAGTCTGAAAACCTACTTCCCTTAATACTTTTAAATTTCTATCATTATACTACACTTTAATGGAACATCCTCACTAGGGAATCTTACCTACCTTATAAAACAATTAACCTAAACCTCTCCAATTTTTGAAAATTAATACCTGTTTCTATAACACCCTTCCCCCAAAATACCCTCTGCAGATTTTCCATAGAAACCCACTAGAACCAATAGGTCACAAGTTCACAACACATTCCAGAAGGACCATACTAGTTACAAAATGAACTACAGCAGGTGTGGTTTACTACACATACTGTTAAGCATATTCGATTCTGTATTACATTTTTTTCAATTTTCCAGAGCCAATGAAACATCTATTTACTAATCATTTCCAAATACAACTTACTTTTATGCACCTGCATATTCACTTCATCCAATCAAATTTCAAGTTTTTTTCAAACCAGCAGCACCCAAGCATTTTCACTCTCTTTCATATTACCAACTGTGATACTGAGCTGCAGACCTGTCCTGTGTGCTATTCCTCCTTCCAAAAAAAATGCTTAGAGTGTGGATTGTGAACCACAGCTATGTCTATTGGGCTAAAGAGGCTGCAAAAAACAAAGGTACTGAGAGGGACTTGGGTTTGCCAAATGTGGAGATTAGCTGGTTTGGCCAGAGAGGGTTAAAGTTTCATCAGCTACTGCCTTTGGTTAAAACCATTGTGGATTTCCAAGATCCTTACCTCATGATTGTGCACTGTGGTGGCAATGACCTAGCGCATTGACTGGGGTAGGTCTGGAAATCCTAGTGAAAGAAACCTTTGCAGAATTTATGTCGCTTTTCCCTCACACTGTCTTGGTGTACTCTAATATATGCCAAAGACAGAAATGGAAGTGGTCAAATCAATTCTGTCCACAGATTGACAAAGCCAGGAAACATGTTAATAAAACTGTTTCTGCATTCCTCAGAGACCATTGCATGGGCTGTATCTATAACAACAATCTGCATTTTGACATGCAAGGAATTTCTAGAAATGATGGAGTGCACTTTACAGATGAAGGCAACAGGGTGTTTCTAAGTTACCTGAAACTCTGCATCCCATCTTATGTATAGCACCCATATACACACAACCAACACAACAGCTCTTGTCAGGGCCAACCTAGTACCCAAAATATTTTGAAGTTTTTTTCTAAAGGGATTTTTTCTTTCATTTTTAGGGATCTTCGCAACGAAGTCGTTATCCACTCGGACACTTCGCAAAAAATGGAAAACAATAGCAGACAGTCAATGGCCACCAACACATCCAAAAATAATATGTAAAAAAATCCATTCTCAACATTGCCCTACAGAATTTTACTAAATTCATTATTTTTATCAAAGCATGTTTAAATTATTATTATTCAGGACGTCGCTATGACGTCGTTACCTGCGACGATCGTGCCTGTTCCATAAAGTGAAAACACATATATGCACACATACCACACAATTTTACACACTAGGGATTTCTTACATTATTCTCTAAAGTCAAGTTTTTGTAGAGAGTTTCTACAAAAACCATTTGTAAACCCTATTAAGTGTTTTCGCTGTGACTCCGGAGATCGCAATACCATCAGTAGTCGCGATTCCCCCGGACACGTTGCGAAAGAGGAAAACAAAAGCAAACATTCAATGACCATGAACACATCCAAAAATAATATGAACAGTGCCCTACACACATTAATATATTCATACTTCTTTCAAAGCATGTTTAAACTCATATTTTTGTACTAAGTTTCTTTAAAAACAATCTTTCAGACATATTTCCCGCTTTTGCGGTTATTCTGGACATCGCAATGACTTTGTTAACCGCAATGATCATGCCTTTTCCATAAAGTAAAAACACATACATGCACACACATTACAGTATTTTACACATAGAGGTCTATTACTGTACACTTCAAACTCATGTTTTTCTAGTGTATTTCTAGAAGAACAATCTCTAAATCCTATTTTTCGTTTTCGCGGCGAGACCGGAGATTGAGATGACATTGGTGATCGCGATCCCCATGGGTACGTCGCTATGCAGAAAGCAAAAGCAGGAATTCAATAGCCACTACCACATTAAAAGATTATAACCATATAATTAATTCTAACCATCATAGTAGATAACTCACTATATAAAAAAATGCTATAAAAACATTTATCAATATCTCTATATCAATGCATACTAATGATTCATTGATATATTTTTTTATATTTTCACCAATATTCACGCCGACGTTGATAGTCGCGATGTCCCCATGATGGTACACGCGGGCCGTGCTGGCGGTCGTGTCATCGACGCGAATATTGTGCGCTATTAAAAAATCCATTTTGGACATATAACTTGTGCCACTAACACCTCCATTTCTCAACCATGGGATTAGAGTATCTCCACCCTGACCCCTTATGTGAGCTTTCACACAGATTTTCAGCCCGGGAACCGTTCCTGCTAAATAAAATGGTGGAGTTGAGGAAGCCCAGTGTTCGTAGGTATTTCCTGTTGAAGACGGTGCCATTCACTGAGCCTTATCTCTTATGGTTCAAAAGTGCCCACAACCGCTTTTTACTGACTGGATTTTGTCTGGACCTTTTTCATTATCTCTTAGTTCACTTTTTAATGTTTTGTAGTTTTTATGAGGTCCCAAGAAAGTTTTTTGTCATTCCTATTCTTAAGAAAGTCAGTTTTAGACAGGTTAGACCGGCTTTTATCTTTTTACAACTGCTTTCAAGCAACTCTGTATTATACACTCATACCTTTTTAAGGGCTGCAATTAAGCTTAGGTCCAGCTGCGATTAATTTTTATGGTTAATCTGGGTTACTGTGATAATATGAAATTGTTTTTATTATGGATCCATCAAAAGTGTTTGCTATTTAACCCTGTATTACGTATTGTTCGTGTTAAAATTATTTGACGGAGTCTTTTTTGGGTGTTGATTGAATTTTATGGTTTTCTTGTAAAAACCGAATAAAATTTTTGATGATGATGATAAAATGGTGGCTGCAACTTTCTATTCATGTTGTATCTAGCCAATCAGAGCATTCCTGTTGGCACCTGCATCTGCGATTCATCGCGAAACCTCCGCAAAATATCAACGGCCAGAGATATCACTATAATTTTAAACTTAAATTTCTCAAAAACTACTGAACGGATTTACACCAAATAAGCAAAAGGCACTTCCTTGAGCTGACATCTATATCTACCTCCCTGCCAAATTCGGTGTAAGTTCGTTCAGCAGTTCGGGCTGTAGAGGTGGCTAAATTGGAATTAACATTACAAATGCAACCTTATTTCACGCCCCAAATTCTTGGTCACCACTGTATGGATCACCCCCCAAACTTTCCCAATCAATAGTACCTATGGTGACACTTTTTTGGCAAAATGTCATACAGATTGGTCAAACAACGCCAAAGTTATAGCCAAGTGAAAAAATGCTTTTCCTATGGAAACTAGGTCCTAACTATAACTACCTCCCGGCGACCGCTAGTAGGTAATATATACATATACAAATATATATCCCATTGAACTGAGACTCGGAATATGTCTTGAAATTAAAAGTCAGCACCCCTGGCTCCAACTGTATTCAATTCATTTATATTGCACTTGTATTGCGTTAGACCAACTGTATTCAAATCATTTATTTTGCAGTTGCAATGCGTTAGACTCTGGTTACACATTTTGGTCTGAACTCGAACTTCCTGCGAACACCATCTTTTTCATTTCCCCAAACTTTAACTATTTCAAACGTCTTGCGTCACAATACTAAACATAAAGATAGGACTACAGAATTTGTTTCAGCTTAATACTATCTAGAACGCAAGTTTGAAGCAGGTAAAGAAATGTAAGAACAGGTCCTACCTTGATGTTTAAAAGCGTGGATGGTAGTCGAGGTGTAGGAAATATGGACCGAGCCATTTGACTTAAGAGATGCAAGGTTTTGGATGCTGGCCGCAGTCAGGGAGTAAAAGTGTGCAAAACATCTTGCTTTTGTATCACCACCGGTGCTATCGCTACACAGATGTACCGCAACATTTAGCTAGTGGGACGCCATGAAGAGATGGCATGGTCTAACAGAATGCTAGTCTGCTATCCCATAAGCACTAAAGTTATAGATAGAGCAACTGACCAACAGACTATAGGCCAGCTCAGCCTCCTTGTCCAGCCGGGAAGCTCCCAGCCCAGTGGATAATACTGAGAAACTTAACAACAGCTGAAAATATTTGAGAAAAGTAAAACCATGAAATAAATAAAAGCAATGAAGTGCTGCTATGCAGCATAGTGTGGGACTAAGCAATGAAGCCAGGCACCTCCATGAACAGCAATATTTGATGTATGGCACAACATTCTGATGTGCTCCTGCTGTCTTGGGTCTTCCTGATCCATATGTTGTTCCTTGACCTGTTCTTGTTTTAACAAAATCTTGACCATATTGTTCTACCTAAAGCTGTAGCTATAGCATGTGGGTAAACCATGCACGCCCTTTCTTTCCTAAGACACTTTGTGAACACTGGTAGCTAGCCTCCTTTCCTGAAGTAAATAAGATGTGACTTGTTCAACAGGACTTTTATTTAAATATCTGTGTAGGGTGATATGTCCCTAGCTAAGTTACAAAGATGGTAAACTGCTACAACTAGTATGTGGGTGCTACGTGAGCACCTTTTCTCCATTAAGTTATGTTATGTTGTTATGTTCTTTAGTTATGTGGTCTTATAAAGCGTGAACAACTCACTCCTGAAGGAGTATATCAGCGCTCGACTAGCAGATCTAGAAAGTAATTAACAGATATTCAGAAATATTTTCAGCAGTTTTTTGAGCCTTAAAAAATCGAGGAAGGGCCAAATGTAAAGAGGAAGCCTATTCAAGTGATGGGGAGCTAAATAAGAAACTGAAGGGCCTCAGTACCTCTTCATTAAGATGCGACAAGGATTCAAGAGAGACTTATAGTTGGACCTCAGGATTCTGGCCGGATAATACCAGGAGAGCCTATATCGCAGATAAGCAGGGCCATTCTTAGAAGGAATACCACAAGCTCATCTGCATCACGCATAGCAGTTCCCATGCACATAAGTTTGACTCCTCATCTAACTCTTCAAAAGAGCTCTTTCAAATTGTGAAATCTCTGTCATCCTTGGATCGCTTTTCTGCCCATATAGTTCCTTCCTTGCAGAGTTGTAACTCCATAGCTCATTTCTTTACTGAGAAAGTCGCTAAGATCCACAACTTTTTCCCTGAGACTTGTGTGGATTGAGCCTGTCTGTCTCCTGAGGGAGTCTAAATTGAGGAGAAGCTTCCAGCCCACTGCCCAGCAGCCTGAGCTCGCTGATATTCCCTAGCTCCCAAGCAACCCTGAGCCCTCCTCTCACACTTGCCCAGGTCCCTTAAGGGTGTGGTGGGTGAACCCCAAAACATTCACCTCCACTATGTGAGCTACAGCTTCCCTGGGCCTAAGATTGCCGTGAACCAAGGACCAGGAGGTGGTAAGAAGGCAGACTGTGTGCTGTCTCTTTCCTGAAATTTAAATACTATTTTCCTCTAACCATGACTGCAAGATTTTCACCTGTTTTGCTTGTGGTTGTTACAGTTTAAAAATTGAGGTTTTTACCTGCCTGTGACTGCATTGTTTTTCACTGATTTTGTTTAAAAAAGTAAAAGTTTTTACTTGCCCATGACTGCCTCTTTCACCTGTTATATTGTGGGCTTTGCAGTCTAACATCTGCTGTATTTGCAATTGCCTGTGACTACCTGATTTTCCCTCCTAGTTTTCCCCTTGATCTGTGCTCAGACCTGTGTGTTAAGCAATCCATCCCCAACGCCCCTTAGTAAGTGAGTGAAACCAGATTAAACAGCCTCCCCCTTAGAAAGAGAGATATTATACATCAGAGACAGAACAGAGGGTGCTCTGAAACTGCGGTAATCTGCTGTTACTTGTTTAAGATGTGTCTGGAAAGGGATTGTAACACTCATTTTTTGGCTAGGAGAGTGAGTTGTTTAAGTGTTAGAAAAGCAGTATTGTTAGAGGGCAAAGTTTTTAGACCCTTACCTGCAAAACTCCAGAGTGTGGATTGAGGCTGCCTGTCTCCTAGGAGATTCTGAATTAAGGAGCAGCCTTCAGCCCTCTGCCCATCAGGCTGAGCTTCCTGATTGTCTCCCTAGCTCCCAAGCAACCCTGAATCATCCTCTCACACCTGCCCAGGCCCCTTAAGGGTTTGTTGGGTGAACCCCAAAACATTCACAGCCATTTTATGAGCTGCAGCTTTCCTTTGCCCAAGATTGCAGTCAACCAAGGGCCAGGAGGTGGTAAGAAGGCAGACTGTGTGCTGTCTCTTTTCTGAAATTTAAAAGCGATTTTCCACTACCCGCGACTGCAACATTTTCACCTGTTTTGCTTGTGGTTGTCACAGTTTGAAAATTGAAGTTTTACCTGCCTGTGACTGTATTATTTTTTACCTGTTTTGTTTTAAAAAAAGTTTTTACTTGACCGTGACTTCTTCTTTTACCTGTTGCATTGTGAGCTTTGCAGCCCAAAATCTGTTGTATTTGCAATTGCCGTGACTACCTGATTTTCCCTCCTAGTTTCTCCCTTGATCTGTGCTCAGAACTGTGTATTAAGCAATCCATCCCAGCTCCCATTTTGTCTTAGCAAGTGAGTAAAACCAGATTGAATACCCCCTCCCCCCTTGAAAACGGAGACATTCTACATGAGAGACAGAACAGAGGGTGCTCTGAGACTGCAGTAATCTGCTGTTACTTGTTTAAGCTGTGTTTGGAAAGGGATTATAACACTCATTTTTCGGCTAGGAGAGTGAGTTGTTTAAGTGTTGGAAAAGCAGTATTGTTAGAGGGCAAAGTTTTTAGACCCTTACCTGCAAAACTCCAGAGCGTGGATTGAGGCTGCCTGTCTCCTATGAGATTCTGAATTGAGGAGCAGCTTCCAGCCACCTGCCCAGCAAACTGTGCCTGAGGTCGCAGGCACCTGATATAAGCTGCTAATGGATGCTATATGTGTGCACTGATTGGTGGCTGTATCTGGTGTTTCTATTGGATTATGGTTAGTGTTCTCATTGGTTGAGTATTTGAGCATTTTGATTGGTACTTGGGTCAGTGATTCTAATGGATGTAGGGCTTTGGGTTAGTGATCTGATTGGTGGATTGGGTTACGGTCTCTATTGAACACAGGGCTTAGGGCTTCATGCATGATTGGTTGCTGGGACTAAGGTGGGGACTAAGTTGGGACTAGTGTTGGGGCTAGATTTTCTATTGAATGTAGGGCTTAGGGTTTCATGTCTGATTGGGTGCTGGAACTAGGGCTGTGATTGGCTGTGAGAGGCTACTTTCCAATTGGTTCTAGGGCTTAGGAGTAGTGTTCTAATTGGTTAGGAATCGGGCTAGGGTTTCCATTGGTTGAAGAGGTCACCTGACCACTAGGGCTATTTAAGGTCAGGGTTCAGGGTGCCTCAGCCTGGGTGTCGAGGCTAAGGGCAGAGAGGACAAGGGCAGTTGCCTGTTTAAGCGTGTTTGAGAATGGTCAGGACTAGGGCCAGACATGCTGCCCAATTTTACATTCACCAGCACACACCCTACCCATCCACATACACAACCAGATTAATACACTCACAGCAAATGTACTCTACTCATTTACTACAAACTAATCCTACACAAATTTCAATGTCTCAGCGTCCACTACAAAATCCCAGAAACCACATCCATACAACCTTCTATCCCAGCTACCACACATTTACACCATCACTTACAAACAATACACAACTCTATCCTATACCACTAACCAATGCTCTCATCACTAACACAATCCAATTCCACACCATACTTAACTATAGCCCATCCAGACACACACTCCCTGCTCTAATTACTCCCAACAGACCCATTTTTGTCACTAACAAGCCTATACTCAGCCTTCCATCATTTCATCCAACAACTCCCTCCTCTTCTTTCTACCACAATAACACAACCGCTCAACACTTACACTCCATTACACCACACATATTACCTCTTTCAGCAATAAAATATAACACAGAGACTCTTAACTTTTGTTCATCCCCTCTCACACACCACATACACTCTTCCAAAACACATCACCACCCCCTTTACCATGCAACTTCCACTCGCCAATAGTACTTTACATACAAATACTTGTCAGAAAAAATACATCAGCACCTCCTTTCACTACTCCTCAAAAACATAACAAACACACACCAACACAACAAAATCTCTCACGCACAACACCTCATAATACTTTCCATCACAAACTACAAACACACACCCACTCCCACCTTCCAGACTAGACACCTGTTACACACCATGAACAAACTCCAATGCCAAGCTTTCTCTCTTCCCCCACACCTAACACATATACAGCAACATAGCAACCTCCTTTTAACTGCCTCTCATCCATTGGACAATTTAGAACCTTACTACATGACCCACATGCTGCACCACCAACCCTAACTCATACACCTTCCACCCTAAACAGATGCAAACAAAGTAAGAAAATTGCCACCCCTCACAACTTCGCTTTTCCATGTCTACTGGACAACAAGTTTACACTACAAAAACAACACAGCTCACGAAGTCATTATCAACCTTCATCTCCTACACACGCAGACCCATCAAAATGCATTTTCAGCCTGCTGGACAAGGAAAACGATACAGAACAGCTACACAATTGCTATCTTAATACAGCTAATACCAACACTAAGGACACACCTGCTACAAGCCTACAGGACACTGCTCACTCTTCTACAAAACAAAGTCAGACTATCACCAAAGCATATTCTCTAATCTGTCTACTAATAAATGCTCGATTGCTCGGTAAAAACAAACATCACATCTACAACTTTCTCAATGACACAAAAACTGACATGAGCCGTTCTTCTAGACTATCGTATAGGCAAAAGAGGAGGTGGAGTAGCTGTTGTGGTCAGGGAAACATTACAGATCACTAAAGCTAACAACATCTCCATACAAGGTTGTGAAGCCCTTTTCATCAAATGCAATCCTACACTGTCTTCCTCCTGTAACTTCCTGCTCCTTTACAGACCACCACCTAGCAATGCAACCTTCCCAGACACACTTCTAGACACGGTTTCAAACCTGATAACACTACACTCCAAACTATGCATTCTGGGTGACCTCAAAATTTGGTTTGGCAAACCCAATATGCTGCATCCGAAAACAATAATCGCTGGCCTAGACGCACTGAATCTGCATCAGATCGTCCACAAACCCACACACATCGCTGGACACAAACTAGAAGGCATTTTTGCAAATACAGAACTAGTTACCTTTCAAACAATGACTCCAGTCACATGTTCAGACCACCATTTGCTTGCTTTCAAACATAAAACACCACAAAGCAACACACCTAAAACCACTTTAGGTGCATCCACCTATCGACGGTGGATCAAACTCAATTTTGAACACTTAGAAACACAACTAACATCCAGTACAGATCTAGAAACAATAAATTCCGTAAAAAACTATATGAATGGCTACAGGAAGTTTTTGATATCCTAATACCACTAAGAACGACACAAAAGAACAAAAGAAAACAGGCCCCTTGGAGCACTGTAGCGATAAAAGAAATAAAACAACAAAATAGAAAGCTGCAACGTGCCTGGCTCAAAACAAACACAAATCAAGATAAACTTCGCCTACAGAAACTTAACAGCTTATACAAGTCAGCTATCGAAAAAGCTAAAAAAAAGGTACTATTCAGACAGAATTCAAGATGCTAAATGTGCAAATGAAGAATTCTATAAATTCTCACTGAATTTCTTCTGGACTCATATTTCAAACAAAGAAAAAGGACTAGCACCAACCTTTTTCTAAAACAACAATCCAAGTATACTCTGACCCAGCCTCTTCATTCCTTCCGAGAAATTTCATACAATGAATTTATGGACCCTGGTCAAAGCAAGCAAGCAGACCTACCAGCAGCCCTTCTGACCCATGTCCACCACAAACCTTCAAGACTATTCTTCTAACAACCTCTGTTGCCACACCAGTAAGAAGGATCATCAACAATTCCTTAACTACGGGAATATTTCCAGAAGAAATAAAAAAAAGTCATAGATACACCCATTACAGAAGAAAACAAGCCTTGACTCGCTGAACCCTGACAACTACAGACCAATTACAAATTACCCTTTCCTGGGCAAACTGATAGAAAAAGCAACATTCACCCAGATGTCACAATTCATTGAGGATAATGCCATACTTTCAGACTTCCAAATGGGATTCCATCCAGAAAGAGTCACAGAATCTGCCCCTTGTTGCCACCTGGGATGACCTTCAGAACACAGTTGACCTGAACGGGGTTGCTGCGCTACTTCTCTTGGACCTCTTGGCTGCCTTTGAAACGGTTGACCATGACACTCTGATACAAAGACTGTACGATGCCGGCATAGAGGGGACTGATCTAGACTGGATCACATCCTACTTTCACAGCAGAACTAATGTCATCTATATTCCCCCTCTTTCTCTTCCAAACCGTACTTCTCAAAAGCAGGTGTCCCTCTAGCCTTTATCATCTCACCCATGTTTTTCAACATCTACATGAAGTCCCTTACCGGCCCTGATCAATCAATTTCACCTCATGTGCTATAACTATGCAGATGACACACAAATACTCATTCAACTGGAATGCCCCAAAGACTTGGGAACTCACCAATTTTCAGTTGTCTTAGAGCCGTTGATCAATGGATGACATGGAGCAATCTCAAACTGAATGCTTCCAAAACATAAATACTTACATGTGGCGATTGGAAAAATTATGACCCACTCACCGCATGGCCTGATGATCTGGGAACACCGCATAAAGTATCAAAGGAAGTAAAAAACCTCGGAATGACCATGGACTCCAAGCTATCAGTGAATGCCCAATTTGACAAATGAGCAAGATCAAACTATTTTACTATAAAAATTCTGTGACGCATCTTCTCCTACCTGGGATTCCCACACAAGGTCTAGGCTACCATCTCTCTTGTTCTGTCCACACTCGATTACGCCAATAGCCCCTACCACGGATCACCTTTAACAACTATGAAAAGACTGCATCCGATTCAGAACTAAGCTGCCAGACTACTCTTACATATAAAGCCACAAGCCCCCATCTCCCCTGTCTTGAAAGCCCTACATTGGTTACCAGTTGCCAGAAGATCCACGTTCAAGCTGCTTTGTATCACCCCCAAAGCGATACATGGAACAGGACGTTCTTCATCAGGAATAAAATAGCAAAATGCATTCAACAAAGGAACCTCCGCTCTAGAGTGGCACCTCACCTCAAAACCCCACCGTTCAAGAAAAAAACCATGGGTGGCACATCATTATCTATCCAAGCAGCCAAACTATGGAACTCTTTACCCCCGAACATAAGATCCACAGATAACCACCTTATCTTCAGAAGACTACTCAAGAATTGGCTCTTCCCCATACTCAAACATAATATATACAGCATATCCCTCTGTATATAATCATTTATTTGAACTATAGATGTGTACCTACATATGTGTATTGCTTTGTATAAACATGTATAATAATTATGATTTTAACTATATATTCATTAGTTTTGCTTATAAAATGTGAATATTACTTATAGTTACATTAGTTTATGTTTAACATGTATATAAGTGACTGCATAAATAAGTACATCTTTTATCATAACTATTTACCCACAATTCCTTCACTATTAAATTACAGAAATAAAAACAAATAAATTAATTTAAAGTACAACAACACTTGAAAATCTGAGCTTTTTAAATGCAACTTTAATCTACATATATTACTGTCAACTGTGAAGTACCTCGGGATTGATGCAATGCAAAACAAGTCCACCTCTTGATCGTCTCAATTCAGAATTGCCAATATAGCACAGAATTTTGATCAGATCAAGCGAGAGAAGGAAAGGAAGGGAACAGCGGGTAAGGAGACCTAGTGACAAAAGAGAGAGAATAATTAAATACACCATACACACATTACCTATTCAATACCAATGATGATTATCTAGAATTCCTTCAGAACACTATATCTGTAACAAAAATATAGCAGCCTCTATCCATCAGAGAATCCTTGGAAGCACAGAACATAACATCTGTTCAAACCTTCTAGAAATGTTGTACTGTAGAAACAAGAAATGGTATACAGTTTTTGTTAGTACCACTATCGAGTTTCTTTTAGCTTAGTTTGATATCGCCATTATAGACATCTACTGCAGTCACTGAATACCCACCATGCAATACATAAGCCAATACATCACAGGGGATTGGAGAACATAGAGAATTCTTCTTGCACTCTCTTTCTCCCAATACACGAACTCCCTTGTTAATGGCAATGGAAATAAACAAACATTATATATACGCTTCTGGTTTAGAAAGTCCTTTTCTTTTCTGGAGATATCACAATGGATTCCTAACCAACGTGCAAAATACTTCATAGTTTTTTCTTATATCGTCTTTAACAAATGAGGCCCATATCCTTTCAGCCTTTATGTGCCCAAAATCCCAACGAGAGTATGTAAACCATAAATAACAATGATTCGGCAGATAATCCTGCCGTAACGTCATTGGCAAGAAGGTTTGTGATTAAAAGAAGGAAGCTTAAGGTATCCAACAACTTCCGTAGCTCACAAGTATTAATTTTATCTTTACGATACTTGAACTCATAACAGAGAATTTAAGTTCAGTACATGACTCCGACTACAGCCGTGAGCCGTGGGAGTCTCCACCGAGACCCGAACCAACGAGTGTTCCTTCCGGGAACTAAACACACAAGAACAGTCCACACGAGATCAGCCGATCTTGTTACCTTTATTCGCCCCCTCACGTCTTCTGAAACAAGACTTCTGACGGAGAAACCCTCTCTCTTACCACACCAAAAGGGGGGAGCCTTCCAGCGTTGGCAGTCTTCATACGCTGATCTACAAGGAATAATCTGCGTGGTTCCGTGCTCGAAGCCGAGGGATATCACCTGGCCCGATCCATTATCCAATGGGAACCAATCTTCCCCGGAAGTCCGTGCAAGTGCTCATGGGAACTGTAGTTTCCCGAACTACGATGACTCATTGTCTCAAGACCACCAGTCCCATAGGTCCTGCAATACCAAAACGAAGGTGTGCATAATTCTGTTTTCTTGACCTTTCTTCAGGATAGGTGCTATGGCAGCATTTTCTACATTGATCTGATTGGATGTGACAATTACCTTCCTTATACATTATATATGCCTTCCATGTACTTATGAATCTTTATAAGTATTACTTAGCTTCTAATTCAGCATATCCAATGCACTACCCTATACCTCACCCTATATCTCTCACAATATTTCCTCTACCTCCACTCTGACTCATCACAAATCTCATTCTACTACTCTCTCCAATGCACTACCCTATTTCTCACCCTGTACCACTCTCAATATATCCTCTACCTCAACTCTCTGACTCATCTCAAACCTCATTCTACTACTCTCTGACTCATCTCAAACCTCATTCTGCTACTCTTTCCAATGCAGTACCCTATACCTCTATCAATACATCCTCAACCTCCACTCTCTCTCATTCATCCCAAACCCCATGCCACTATTATGATCCCCAAAATAACGCTTTCTAGACTCTTCCATCCTCTACTCCTCCTTGCATCATCTCACACCTCTTTTACTATTCATATCTCCCAAACAAGCCTTTCTAAACCCTTCCCTCTGACTCTTCCCCCTCCACCTCCCATTTACTTATCCCAAACCCCCTTCTACTGCTATGAACTCCAAAAACAAAACCTTTCTAGACCCTTCCCTCTTCTATCCCTCCACTATTCCTTTTTAATCCAAATAACAGACTAACATGTCGACCACTCAAATTAATTTTATATTTCCCTATACTAATTCCCCACTAATCCTCTTTGAGTACCGGAGCAGTGTGCTACCCAACAAAAAGCGCGTCAACACCTCATCAGGGGTAGCAAGCGCTACATAAATGCAAACCCTTCCCTCTCCCATCCGTCCACTATCCTTTTCAATCCAAATAACAGACTAACATGTCCACCACTCAAATTAATTTCATATTTCCCTATACTAATTCTCACTTATCCTGTTTTGGGTTCCAGAGTAGCGAGCTACCCGCCAAAAAGTGTTTCAACACCTCATCAGGGATTGCAAGCGCTATATAAATGCAAACTCTTTCCTCTTCCATCCCTTCACTATCCTTTTCAATCTAAATAACTGACTAACATGTCCACCGCTCAAATTAATTTCCTATTCCCCCAGACTGATGCACCACTAATCCTTTTCTGGTCTTTGGTTCTGGAGTAGAGTACTGCTCGCCTAAAAGCGTTTCGACGCCTCATCGGGGGTGACAAGCGCTATATAAATGCAAACCTTTTCCCTCTTCTATCCCTCCACTATCCATCTCAATCCACATAACAGGCTAACATATCCACCGCTCAAATTAATTTCATATTTCACTATACTAATTTCACCACTAATCCTTTATGGGCTCCGGAGTAGCGTGCTACTCGCCAAAAAGTGCTTCATCACCTCATCAGGGGTTGAAAGCGCTATATAAATGCAAACTCTTTCCTCTTCCATCCCTTCACTATCCTTTTCAATCCAAATAACTGACTAACATGTCCACCGCTCAAATTAATTTCATATTCCCCCAGACTGATGCACCACTAATCCTTTTCTGGTCTTTGGTTCTGGAGTAGAGTACTGCTCGCATAAAAGCGTTTCGACGCCTCATCGGGGGTGACAAGCGCTATATAAATGCAAACCTTTTCCCACTTCTATCCCTCCACTATCCATCTCAATCCACATAACCGGCTAACATATCCACCGCTCAAATTCATTTCATATTTCACTATACTAATTTCACCACTAATCCTTTATGGGCTCTGCAGTAGCCTGCTACTCACCCAAAAAAGCGCTTTGACGCCTCGTCAGGAGTGGTAAGCGCTATATAAATGCAATTACAATACAATTAATACTAAAATGACTGCCATCTTGAAGTGGGGTATCTCTGTCAAATCTCTTATATTGATGAAATCAAAACACTGTGATGGTATACATAAATACTTTCCTATATTCAAATATTAGAACATTCGCTAATTTCAGATTATATTCGAAGTGTCAGTTAACCAATCTAGTCCAAGTGGACATTCTGTCAGGTTCTACTTTATGTTGGTTTAGTATTCCAAAATTGGCCAGTTCCATATTCCTCCTCTTTGTTAGTACATGCATAAACTATGTAATACACATTTATCCCCTCAAAACTTCTGATAATTTAAGTGAGTCAAAACTAAACAAAAAACAAAAATAAAATGGCAACAGAAACCTTCAATATGTTACTTTAATAACTCAGAGCACTAGGAAACAATTCTGACTACTAGACAGATATTGTCTATTCATTATCATTTAGTTGCTACTTTGGAATCAGTCATAAGCCTAGGTGTCACCCATAGTTCTCCATCCTGGTTCAAACCTTCTGGATATTTAGTTTCCAGTGAAATAATGTACTCTGATTCCAACTTTCTCATAATTTTTAGTCTATCACCATCTCTTGGTTTGATATCCACTCAAACAATGCCTACAAACATAAGTTTACTTGCATCACTATTATGATCCTTTGCAAAATGTTTTGCCACTAGGTATGTGAGTCAGAAAAAATGGTAGCCCTTTTACGTTGTCAGATATGTTCCTTTACTTTTAGTTTAGTGCTTCCAACATTTCTTTTTCTGCAGGGCTACTCCAATAGATACACTACATAACTCATAAGGCAAGTTATAAACTTCAATATTTGAAAGCTCTTTTTACTGAAAGGCACTGATATTTCCCTGCAATTACTTGAGTTCTTGCAAGCATTACAATTTTTACAAGGAAAAAAGCCCTTCGACATAGTTTTTTCTTGATGTGAGTCATCCAATTAATGGCTGTGCACCAAATCATCCTTTAATGATTTTGATTTTCTATATGTTATTCTAGGGTATAGGTCGATAGACTTCTTAAGAATATTACCTGTTAATAACACATTTCAGTGTATTCTTAAAACAGATAGATAGATAGACAGACAGACAGACAGACAGACGACAGACAGACAGACAGACAGACAGACAGACAGATAGATAGATAGATAGATAGATAGATAGGTAGGTAGTTAGGTAGGTAGGTGGGTAGGTTGGGTGGATGGGTGGGTGAATCTATGGATGGATGGATGGATGGATGGATAGATAGATAGATAGATAGATAGATAGATAGATAGATAGATAGATAGATAGATAGATAGATAGATAGATAGATAGATAGATAGATAGATAGATAGATAGATAGATGTGTACAGTTTTGATATTTTGTTGGCAAAGCTGTCAAATGGGCAGATATGTATGCTAATCACCAAGGACCACTGCGACCTGGCATGTTTGATACTAGAGTGCTATGCACCCTTTTAACAGTGTCCTATCGAAAACGTATAGCTTAATATCACACAATGCACTGCAGCTCCACACAATGTACCAGTTCCTTACATTTATTGGAGGGTTCAATCGCTCAAACAATCAGGAAGCAGTAACTTATTTTAAATACCACCGTGAGGTGTGTTGCTTTGTTCATTTTTAGAAATCTTTACATGTGTGGCGCTTAGCCCAGGGCAGGAACAATTTAGTTTGACTGACATATGGTGCAATGCAATTGAAAGCCTGTTTTATCTTATTACTGCATTTATATTTTTAGAATAGAAGTACGTAGTTGGGCATTCCAATCAAACATGAGCAAGTTAGGAAGATGGAAGATTCTAGAATCTCATCCAATGAGAACTTCAAACCTCCCCCAAAAAGTGTACACAGAGCACTATAATTTTTACCGTGGGCTATTGATTAGTGCTGAAAATCCTACTAGAGATCAGAATTGGGGAGGGGCGACTGTAATTGGCCTGTTTAGCTCTTACTCAGGCTTTCTGCTCAGTCAATTTATCACTGCTTTGGGCAAAATTAACGTATATTGGTACGGACAGAGGCTATTGGCTGTTATTCAAATCCTATATTCGGACAGTTCTTCCGGTTGGGTTTGTGTAAGCTCTATGGGTCTACTAGAGGCGTATGTCATGGCACTTGCAAGGTCCAGTATTATTTCTCCTACATATTGCAGACTTTGGCATGCAAAATGGGGATTGGAAGACAGATGTCCAGAAGCTGAGGCCTTCAGTTTATGATGCCCTTTATTTTGCATATGACACCGCTCTTATCTCTCAAGTTTTACAAAGACTTTTAAAGTATGCAAGATCATATTTTTAGAAACTGCAATTAAAATGCAGTCTCTCTAGGATCAAAATAATGGTTTGTGGGAAACATTTGGGAAATGAGACATGGTTTTATTGAGAAAGAGTAGGCTGAAATAGCTGAGGAATATAGTTATCTTGGAACAGTTTTACAGAAGAATGGCAACTGGAATTTACATGTAACTAGCCTGATTAAACAGGTTTCCTCAGGGTTGGGTGGAGTTATCCACTTTTGTTATTAACACGATAGGGGGTTGTGTCTCAAAAAAGTATGGGGCATATTCACAAGGAGCCATCCCCAAATTAACGGCACTTTATCGCAGCCAAAGTCATGATAAATTTACCCCCCCATTCACAAGCCGGTGTTAACAGCCCACAGCACCAGTTTACCCACGATAGCAGCCGCAAAAAACATCGCCACAGAGGACCCTCGCAAATATCGCTAATGAGATGCAGAGTAGGCGTTTCCGTGACAAAAGCTGAGACAACAGCACACCTCAACATTCACAACGACCAGCCACATCCGCGATAAAAACACAAAACCAGCGATAAGGCGTGTTAGCACCAGAAAATCTACACCTGCTCTGACCTGGTGTAAAGTCGGATGGCAGCCAGCACCACAAAAGGGAGCACAGCCCAGGGCCACATCCGAAGGGCAACAGATGCCATGGAGCAACTCATCATGCGGCCCGGACACCCTAGAGGGCCACAACACCCACCGCCACCACCCCAGGACCCCATCCCACACCCGGAACACCCCCCCCCGGGACCACCCCCAACCCCGGACTAAGAAACTGCACACCAACAACACGAATCCCAAAACAAACATCTTGCCTGATGTCGCACAAGCAGGAAAATAAACATACATGCGTGGCCAGAAAATGGAGAATCAGTCATACAGCAATGCAACCACCAACACAAAACACCAGACAAACAAAAGCAGACACAACCCCTAGGATGAGTCCTAGCTGCTCCCACTGGACAATCCGTAGCACACAGCCCGGTAGACCAAATCCAAGAGAAGAAGGTGTGCCATGCGCGCAACAAAGGTAAGAGAGGGAGAGAGCGAGGGAGAGAGACGGAGTGAGATAGCACAAGCAGCGCAAGGCCTCACGGGCACCTGGCTCCACATGCCAACATGTGTGTGTGCATCTCCATCCATACACCATGAGCCCAAGGCCGTGTCCCAATCTCAGCGCCAAAGCCACATCACATTCCGAAAATGCAAGTAGTAGTCAGACAAACATCAGGGATGAAAGCACCATTGTCCCAATGCAGAAGGCGGGAGGACACCTGCACCTCTGACCTTGGTCCAGAACGCGCCTGGAACACCCTGATAGAGATGCAATGGCAGATGGGGACGACTCCCACACCACGCATTCCGCAAATGAACCATCCGACTCATCCACAGCCCACACATAGAAGCCCCTGCCTGTGGTACCCCTGCATGGGATGCCCTTGACACCCACGGAAACAGCAACCCATGCCCCACAACGTTGCACACACATTCGAATCATTGCTCAGAGCTGTGGCATATCCTACACACAACAGCCGCAGTCCAGAAGAGTGCCTGTTCACGAGACGCACCAACGCAATGACAGGCAATACCGGGCACATGCACAACCCCGTCACGTGGAACAGTACCGGGCACGTATGCTGCATTTACTGGGCGCACTGCCACTGGCAGTGCTGCGGATCAGTTACAGGCTCAGCTTCCGCATTGCCCACGTCACCTGCGTCCAGCCCTGGTTCCACTGCCGAACATGCACATTCGAGTGTCCCATGGATGTCTGCCTATCCAACACAACTGTTGATGAATTGGACTATGACTTGTGTCTGCGCCCCCTGTTGGATCACGAACAGGAGTGTAACCGAGACAGCCGTGCATGGGATGCCTTGACATACTACGTATGTATTGGTAGTTGTGCATGGGAGATGGCACAATTTCTCGTCTGCAGTGACCACATCGAGGCGCTCCCCTATTGGGCTGTGTTGCGGATCGGTGAGACGGCGTGGGCTGAGCACACCTGCCAGGACCACCTAATGGATTGGCTCACCCTGGTGTTCCTTGAACACGAGAACTACGTACTATTGGAACACATTGCACATGAAGCTGCACAGGCATTCATGGACGAGTAACTACGTACCTGCAGCCACATCCTATTGCCACCCACAGCACATGGCCCAACAACTTGTTGCACAGTGGGAATTACTCACATATCCCACCAAAACAGAGGACACGTCTGCCTTCGGTCGGGCTCTGGATGCATGTGCGTGGAATAACACATGTGCACACACACCTTTGCAAGGCGACGCAGGTCCATGGTCTGAGCAACACAGCGTCGTCTGGCAACGTTGCCAATTCGGACACACTGCTGGGTGAGAGCACACACATGGCGATGTAGCACGACATGTGAACCTGTCGGACCCTCACACCTGATCACTGTCGGCAGAGCAGATAATCGGCGCACCCCGGAGGCAGAGCACCATGCAGATCCCATGTGCAGTGAGTCATGCCCCCTCACACGGGGCACTGTGCAGACGCCAAACAACACATGACTCGTCCAGCAAAGCAAGGTGGGCTGTGAGCATTGGCATCCGTGATGAATCTTGTCCATTTCAGCCCCAACATTATCTGCCCCTCGACATGTACCCATGCTGCGTGTAAGTGTCTTAAGCATGTCCCTGCCTGTTGTGGCCGTTGCCTCGTACGTACTGACACGCACATGCCAATAAAGCCTATGCCACTCCACTGGTGTCTAACTGAGAGGTGTGTTGTTAAGATTGTCCACTCGTGTGCCACAATGAGCCTCGTCCCAACACAGGGAGGAACTGACTGTCGCATGTGCAATGGGGGTGTGTCCCTTTGGCAAGCTCCGCCTCTGTGAGCCAGACATTGTTTTGGGATAGGTGCTGGACGACATGTGCACTTACATGACTCCAGCCATGTGTGTATGGTGTCCAACCTCTGCCCATGTGGAGCAATGTCATACATCACAACAGAATGTGTCCACACAGATGTGCGTAAGTCGGTATGCGACGTGAAGTTCTGCTGTCACGCGTGGCGTGGGATACCACTTCTGGCCTGCCACCGTTTTGGTCACTCCTACACACCGCCCTATTCAACACATGGACGTGTGCCTAAGTTGGGGTGTTGTGAGATTGCTGTTGATGTGCAATGGGGTCACAGCTAGTACTCACCTTCACAGTTATCCAATTGGCCATGTGTCTCAGGGATAGACATGCGCATAGATGTCAGTTAGCAGGGTGTACCTTCATGTGCAATCATCGTCCCCACATCCAGCCATACTTCCATACGTCAGTGAACATAGTGATGACACATCTGTGTGATTCAGAATGTTTTATTCACATTCAGGTGATTGACGGAGCTGGAGCTGTAGCTGCCCATCCAAGCCCACAACACATGGAAGCCCAGTGGTGGCCCAACCAGAGTCCTTTGGGGAATGCACAGTGATTGGGAAGAGGGAGAGTGCAGTCCGCAGCAGGATTGCTGCGTGATTGTCCAGCGGTGAAGCAATGGCAGTCCGTGTCGGGGTCCGGGTGAATGTCCCAGGGTGTTCCGGAGGTCAGTAGGAGGTATTTCCCAGGGCATGATGCATAGGTCATGACCAGGCAGGGACAGGCCATATGGCGGTGATGGATGCTATTGCCTCCTTACTCACACAGTAGTTCCCATCCCCTTCTCACTCCCCTGATACGGGTTCTGTGTCCGGTGTGTCCGGTTTGTGTGGCGGGGTGATGGCTGCATGGCTGTGTGCCCCTGACACATCAGACTGCGTAGGTGATGGGGCAGCATCACGGTGTGCCAGGGGCACATCAGGGTTCGGAGCTGTGTGTGTCGATGTCCCCGCTGCAGTCATCTGGGAAGGGCTCAGTGGCAGCAATGGCAAGTTGGAGTACTGCAGGGCGTTGCTGTTCCCAGCCACTACTCGCTGGTGTCCAGCAGTGGCAGACATACTTCCGGCCTGCATCTGCTCCATGGTGTCCATTGCCCTCCGCATCCGTGCCAACTCTGTGCTGTCATGGCTGGTGCCTGTCTGACCAGACAGTGCTTGTATTAGACTCATGGCACCAGCGAGGTTAGCCAAGGTCTGCGGCGGAGCATGGTGCGTACAGGGGGTGTCCGATAGGGACTGTACGTGGTCCCTAATGGGACTCAGACACCCACGTATGGCATCGAGTTTGGCTGCCACGAGCTCGAAACCCACCCGCAGCTGATGAGCCAACTCCACCTGGTAACCCAACACACGATGTTGGAATTCCATGTATTGGTCGGGGGGGTCCTGGGAGACAGCCATGGTGGTGTGTGTTTCCTGCGGTGTGGTCTGTGCAGGTGGTGGGGTCACCTCGAGGCAGCTGGCCTGGCCTGCTCCTGGGGGTGGGGTGCAGAGGCTGTCCAGCATCCGTTGGAGGGTGTCTTGACATGTGTGCAGGTTGTCCTCTTCATCATCAATGGTGGGATGTGTGGTGTGCTCTGCAGGGGGTGTTATTTGTCCCTCTGCAATGTAAAGGGGAGATGCAGGTTAACAGAGTTTCACATGTATGGTGATGATTTGCAGATGTTCACATTCAGACTGCATGGCAATGTACATTGTGACTGTTTTGGGGGAGATGGCTATTTGATGGCCGTACATTATTATCACACAGTGTCAGGCAATGCCAGATGTGGGTGGACAGTTACTACGCACGAGAGGAACCTGTTGTGGGCTCTGTCCTGTGGTGCTGGTGTTGCACTTTGTACCACATTGCCTTCATTGCGGATGTGATTGCTATGTGTGTGTGCTGCATTGTGGGGGAGTTGCCCCTGCAGCTCTGATTTCGTGTAGCCTTCTCCCTTTGAGGCGGGGTGCCTTTGAATTGTGTGCTTTTCGGGGCCTGATTTGCTTTTGGCTTGGGTCATGTGTGCTCGCGGACTGTTTTTGTGGCCTGGTGCATTGTTTGTCTGCTGCGTGTATTGTAAGTAACCCTGGGCATCCAATTCCGCTCCGCTCGTGGAATTTGCGGAATTTAGGCAATTTCGCGTTCCGCGGCGTAGCGGAATTATGTTCTTGTTTGCGCTTTAAAAATGCGTTCTAGCGCGCGCGATAGCGACTTACCGGGATTCCTGCGTTCGCCGACGGGTTTTCCTATCCGTTCGCATGCGCCACGAGATTTCGGTAGCCGGCCGCGTTATCCCTTGAGAGTTTGCGATCGCGAACACGTCATTCGCCGCGCCATCGGACAACGCGAGAGTGTGCGATCGCGAACACGTCATTCGCCGCGCCATCGTGCACCGCGAGAGAGATTGCGATCGCGAACACGTCATTCGGGCGCGCCATTGGACATCCGGCGGAATGTTGGTAAAGCTCGCGATCCCGAACACGCAAAATTTTCAATCTGGAGAACAATAACATCGCAAGCAGCATAAAACCTTCTATAAATTGATGATTTGGATGAAAAAAAAACCTCAGATTGATATTTGGCTGTCCTTTTTGTCAAATTTTTTGGGGGAGAGGGAGGAAATGCCACAGAGTCTCCTACTTCCTGTTCCTGTCCAGCAGGCTCCTCCCAGTGCTTTGTCCATCTCCTGTTCATTTTTCATTTGGATTTGAGCTGGAAGGATCACTCTTTGTGTCTGCTGCATCATTATCATTGGATTTGAGGATTTTGGGATTTGAGATTTTACAAGTAAGTTGGTGTTGTTTGATTGGGGCATTGCAGTTGCTGCAACTACAATTTTTTTACTTTTCATCATTTTTAAAAATAAATAGTTGTGGGTAGCCAGTAGGCCCAGAGCTAGTCATGGGTGGGTGCATGATGAAACATGATGAGACAACTGTTCCTTTGCTGTGTGATGTATTTATTAATTTCAAACATCATTTAGGGGGCATGGATGGCATTGGATTGAATTGCAAAATGTGTTTTTTTGGGTGTATTTCAGTTTTTTGGGCTGTGTGTTAAATACATGCCTTAGTTGTGTGTGGTGTGCTGCAGGCCTTGTTTAGCCCTGTGGATTTTCGTTTTTGCATTTTATTGCATTACAGGCAAAGCAGTGTGGTTTACCATGCAGCCTTTGCCTGGCTATTATAGGCCTGTTTTCAGTACATTGTTTTCCAGGCCTCCTGCTTGTTGCTTGTGATTTGTGAGTGTCCATGTGGCTGGTAGCCATTTCTGGTGGGAGTTATAAGTGTGCTGCTTTTGCCATATACTAAGGCCTGCATGTGTTTCCTTTGTGGCCTAGACTTCTTGTTGTGGTCCTGGCCATGAGGCTGGCGGCCATTTTGAAGCCAGGCAGTGTGCTTTTTGCCATAGGCCTGCATTGTCTGTCTTCAGTTTCTTGTTGTTGTGGGCCTGGCCATGAGGCTGGCGGCCATTTTGAAGCCAGGCAGTGTGCTTTTTGCCATAGGCCTGCATTGTCTGTCTTCAGTTTCTTGTTGTTGTGGGCCTGGCCATGAGGCTGGCGGCCATTTTGAAGCCAGGCAGTGTGCTTTTTGCCATAGGCCTGCATTGTCTGTCTTCAGTTTCTTGTTGTTGTGGGCCTGGCCATGAGGCTGGCGGCCATTTTGAAGCCAGGCAGTGTGCTTTTTGCCATAGGCCTGCATTGTCTGTCTTCAGTTTTTTTGTTGTTGTGGCCCTGGCCATGAGGCCGGCGGCCATTTTGAAGCCAGGCAGTGTGCTTTTTGCCATAGGCCTGCATTGTCAGTCTTCAGTTTTTTTGTTGTTGTGGGCCTGGCCATGAGGCTGGTGGCCATTTTGAAGCCAGGCAGTGTGCTTTTTGCCATAGGCCTGCATTGTCTGTCTTCAGTTTCTTGTTGTTGTGGGCCTGGCCATGAGGCTGGCGGCCATTTTGAAGCCAGGCAGTGTGCTTTTTGCCATAGGCCTGCATTGTCTGTCTTCAGTTTTTTTGTTGTTGTGGGCCTGGCCATGAGGCTGGCGGCCATTTTGAAGCCAGGCAGTGTGCTTTTTGCCATAGGCCTGCATTGTCTATCTTCAGTTTCTTGTTGTTGTGGGCCTGGCCATTGTGAAGCCCGGTAGTGTGCTTTTATCCATAGTCCTGCAAGCTTGTGGCCTAGTCTGCCAACAGGCCTTTCATCCAGTAGGCGCAGAGGTAGTCAGGGGTGCATGAAACAACTGTTTCTGTGTGTTCTGTTGAATTTTTAAACATCATTTAGGGCACGTGGATGGCATTGGATTGAATTGCAAAACGTGTATTTTTGGGTGTATTTCACTTTTTTGGGCTGTGTGTTAAATACATGTCTTAGTTGTGTGTGGTGTGTTGCAGGCCTTGTTTAGCCCTGTGGATTTTTTTTTTGCATTTTATTGCATTACAGGCAAAGCAGTGTGGTTTAGCATGCAGCCTTTGCCTGGCTATCGTAGGCCTGTTTTCAGTAAATTGTTTTCCAGGCCTCATGCTTGTTGCTTGTGATTTGTGAGTGTCCATGTGGCTGGTGGCCATTTCTGGTGGGAGTTATAAGTGTGCTGCTTTTGCCATTTAGACCTGCATGGTTTTCCTCTTGGCTTACTGCTTGCATCCATCCCCTTTGCCAGCTGCAGCTCCCTGAATGATGTGATGAGCAAATAATTTAATGCCAAACAGGGTCCACTTCTATTACATTTGTATTTTTGTTGTTGTTCCTCTTCTTTCCTATCCTTCCTGACAGTGTACACAGTATACCATGAAAGCCCTTGTTGACAGTCTCACAAATGGCTACACTAATTTATATCTTTTATTTGTTTGTTTGTACTACTAGTAATTGAACCACAACAACAAATGCAACATTTCACTGATGTTCTTCTCCTGGCTTCTTTGCTTTTAGGTGCACAAAAAGACAGAGGAGGAGGTGTCATCATCATCATCATCACCCGTTGTACTGCCAGGCAGAAGTCCTGCTGCGCGTCACGTCCACGTGTGACCACAGACATCTCTGCAACTTGTGCACCTGCGTCCTGCTGACATCTGAAGAAGATGGCCCCAAAGAAAGGTACCAGGTCCTCCAGTACCAAGAAAGTTGCCAGTGAGAAGAAGAAGGAACAGAAGAAGGAAGTGGCACTTGCCAAGACTGGTGTGCCGGCCGATGTGTTTTTGGTAAAAAAACTTACGCCTGCAGCAGCGGTGTCCGGCGGGGACCAAGCTGGGAGCAGCACCTCCGCATCAGCGGGCCCACCCCAGCAACCTAGGCCCAAGCCCATGACTGTGGCAGAGGTAGCTAGTCTACTAACGACCAGTGATGTTGAAATATCATTATCGCAAAGTAGTACCCAATCCACGCACTCGCAGGCGGAAACTCAGCAGATAAGTGGGCAACCACAGCCGCAACCACAGCCGCAACCCCAGCCGCAGCCGCAACCCCAGCCGCAACCCCAGCTGCAACCCCAGCCGCAACCCCAGCCGCAACCCCAGCCGCAACCCCAGCCGCAACTACAGCCACAGCCGCAACCCCAGCCGCAGCCACAGCCGGAACCGCAGCCGCAACCCCAGCCACAGCCGCAATCCCAGCCGAAACCACAGCCGGAACCACAGCCGCAACCACAGCCGCAGCCGGAACCACAGCCGGAACCACAGCCCAGAATAGTAGTTGTTCCACCTGAAGTAGGGGCAGTTCAGGAAATCGAGCTTTTTGCAGACGAAGAGGAGCAAGCCACTGTTCCAGAAGATCCATTGTCTTCCAGACCCCCAGCAAGGAAAAGGAGGGTTAGTCCATCAACTTCTTCTTCAAGCCCCGCTTCTGATGATCTAGATGCCACTTGGAAGCCACCAGCTCAGCCTGAGAGTGATGCACGCCACAAGACAAGGCTAGTGAAAAGGAAGGTTCCAGAAAGCCTTAGAGTTATGGAGGTAGATGTAGACGAGGGGGGTGATGATGATGATGATGAAGAGCCAGTCATCATGAACATCACTCCTGGGCCTGCGGAGATGGAGACCAACATTATTAGACTATCCAAAATTGCTGCGAGGGATATAGCACGGATACCGCCAACACAGGTAACGCCAACACGACCTCCAGCTTCCATATTTGCCTTTGCAAAGGCCCGGCAGGGACCTACATCCAGCTCAACCACCACCTCAGTAGGTGGTGGTAATGTAAGTGCACAGAGTCAAATTCCAGGCACACCCTCCAGTTCATCTGGTATTGAAAGTGGCACCTCCAGCAGCGCCAGAAAGTTCTCCTCCCCAGTTTGGGACTTCTTTTCGGTTAGCAGTAAGGAGGAGAACATTGCTATATGCTCAATTTGTCGGCAGGCTGTTAGGCGGGGTAAGCTTGGTAAAAACTATGGTACCGGAGGACAAACAAGTCATCTCAAAAAACACCACAGTATCAAGTGGGAGGCTCACCTACTTCACTTAGAAAAAAGTAAAACTGGACCCATTGCTGTTGTTGGGGATGAAGAAGTAGGGGAAGATATGATCGCGGTGGAAGGTCAACAAGAGGGAGACATTTCTAGCCCTACCCCCAGCAGTGTAGTGGTAACGCCCACATCCTCAGCAACATCTCAGTGGCACCGTAGTAAGAGTCAGCCTGAGACACCAAGGCAACCGGGCACTGCAATGAGCAAAAGTGCAGCGTCGTTGAGCCTAGCTGGGTTCAAGAAGAAAGGTGCACCACAAAGGAAAATATTCCAGCCTACCATTGACAGCATGCTTAGGTCGGAGGGGCAGTACCAACGCAACCACCCAACGGCACGGTTGTACAATGCGAAGCTGGCTAAAATGTTAGCGCTGGACCTTCTCCCTTTTATATTTGTGGAAGGGGTGGGTTTCCTTGAATTTGTGTCAGCCATCTGCCCTAAATGGAAGGTTCCCAGCCGGTCCTATTTCGCCCGAGTTGCTGTTCCAGCTCTACATCACGATGTGCTGGAATTGGTTGGACAAGCTTTGAGGCAGAGTGCTGTTCACAAACTCCACCTGACAACAGACATGTGGACCAGTTGCCAAGCCACTGATTACATGTGCATCACTGCACACTGGGTCTCTTTTGTGGGGGTTAGAGAAAAGCTATCTGAAGTAGGTGCTGTTGACACAGCTGAGATTTTTAATGCTTCTCGGAAACATGCAACTGTAGCCATGTTCGCCATGGAGAAATCTCATACTGCTGCAAACATTTTGGAAGAGTTTAACAGCAAGGTCTTTGAATGGCTGCGCCCCAGAGGGCTTCACATTGGTTTTGTTGCCACGGATAATGGCAGTAATATACTTAAGGCCATGGCGCTTGGTGCCTATTTCAGGGTCCCGTGTTTGGCGCACTGCATTAACATTATAGTTCAAGACTTTCTGAAAAAGAACCCATAGTCAGCAACTTACTGACCACCTGCCGCAGAATATGCACGCATTTCAGCCATTCTTTTAAAGCCCGGAAGCAGCTGAGGATCATTCAACGTGACTATAGAATGCCAGTCAAAGCACTCATCCAGGAGGTGGCAACACGTTGGAACTCAACGTATTACATGCTTGACCGTCTGTTTGAGCAGTACAGACCAATCAATGAATATGTCATGAGAAGGGCGGATGCTACTGTGAAAGGCATGACCCTTCAGATGGACCAATGGTGCCTAGTTAAATCTCTTACAGAGATGCTTCTTCCTTTCGAGGTCTTCACACGTGAAGTCAGCAAGGAGGACTGTACTATGGGCCAAGCTATCCCATTGTTGCACATGCTAGAGCAACAGCTGAAGGAGGTGTCTGAAGCGTACATAGGTGTGGAGGAAAAAAAGAAGCATATGAGTTGGTGGAGAGCTTATCATGTCGCTTAAGTGAAAATGCAAGGGTGCAAAATAAGATTCTGTCACAAAAACATTACATTTGTGCCACAATTCTGGATCCACTGTACAAATCGGCACTGCACAGTAAGACATTACTCCCTTTTTCAGAAGTGGATGTTGCCCGGTACAAAACTTGGATAGCTGAGGCAGCCAGTACATTGGAAAATGAACGGCTGGTAATTAAAGGCCTCAAACCCACGTCAAGTACTGCAGCAGGGCATCCGGCGTCAAGTTCAACTTCAGAGCCTGTGGGCAGTGCATTTGGTTCCCAGCTGTCACCAACACTATCGACAACAGCAAGAACCGGATCATCAGCCCCAGTACAAACGGCACAGGATTGGTATTTACAGCAAGGACTTGCTAGGTCCAGTGCTGATGCAAAGACAAAAGAGGCCGAACAAAGTGTAGCACCCCTGAACATTGACCGAATGGTCCAGGCCTACCTGGATGACCCAACAGAGGTCTACATTGATTAAAACCCATTGCGGTATTGGTATGGCAAAAGGGGCCAATGGCCAGTGCTCAGCAGGCTGGCGATAAACTATCTGGCTTGCCCTACCGCAAGTGTCTCTTCTGAACGTGTTTTCAGTGCTGCTGGTTCCATTGTAACAGTGAAAAGGACCAGTCTCTCACCCAAAAACGTGGAGAGGTTAACCATGATCAAAATGAATCAGCAATTTATACCACCAAATTACACAATACATGAATCAACGCAGGAAGATGAGGACAGCGGCTCTGGTGATGGAAGTAGCGTGTTGGATGCTGATTACCTACTTCTGGTTGAACCCCCAGAGTTTGAGGACGAGCTATACTTCCCTGACAACTAGGCTTCCACTTCTTACTGTGGTTCTCCCTTATTTACTTCAATTTGTGTGTCTGTCTTTCTGTTTGGAAACTTCAAATCACAACAAATCCATCACCACCGTCTTCGTATTTTATTGCCTTATATGAGTTTCAGCTGTCTGCATTTCAGTCCACTCCTCCGAGTCCTGCTCCTCCATCCTCCTGAATCGACCTAAATCTATTGCCCTCAAGCCAGATGATGATTGGATGTAGCATAATTGAAGAAAAACTAAAATCTTGCCTCGTTGAGTCTCTCCAAAAGAAGTGGAACATGATGATGACTACTATAGCTATCCTCCTTTCCGAGCCGATACAGACTGCACATTAACTGAAGATGAGAAGGAACAGGTAATGAATGATGACATGCATTGGACGCTGACTGAGTGATTTGTGTTGTTGTTGTTTGTAGTGCATGAAGGTAATTCATTGTGTACTATTTTCTAATCTACACACTAAAAGTAACTCAATGCAATGTTTGTTTCCATTCTTGTTTTTTAATAACAATTTTCTACTTCTTCTGCAGGCCGATCCATTGCATTTTGAATATGGAAAGGGGACTCAATCTGTACACTACTGCACACTGAGTTGGACAACACACCATGATGATGACCACAGTGACATAATATCTTCGCAGTCACTCAGTACGATCCGAGATGATTGATGGAATAACTCAGTGCGTTTCATGAGTGCATTAAAAGGTAACCAAGTCAACAACAACCACTGCAGACCTACATGTCTGTGTAGTGGTGGAGTCGAGTGTGGTGGTATGACTGACAGCGGGGCATTGATTTAGTCACTTAATTTGTAAAATGCTATGTTGCTGTATATCTGCTTTGTCTGCCTCTGTCAAAAAAGGTACGCTAAATGGAGGATGGGTCACGGGTGCCGTGGGCCTGCTCTGTCCTGTTGTTGTTGGAGGTTAATGCTGGAAACAGACTAGAGTAGACATGATGTATCCAAATCCAAGCCGCCTCTGAAAGTGTTCTTGTTGCACTCCACCGTAATTTAGGCATTTATTTTCTACTTGATTTTTCAATATCCCTTTTGTTTTACCCATCTGCAATTACAGGCCGGCCCTTACCCTGTGCTACACTGGGAAAAACAACTCTCACTTACCTTACCAATAAATCTACATCTGCCAGGCAGGCAGTGGCGTCACCCAAGATTGATGGCCGGAGCGTCCATGGAAGGGAGGACCAAGACGAATGCCGAGATGCAACTCCCCATTTTGACCAGGATAACATCCAGTAACAGTATCAACTTTCATCATCTTTTAAATTTGATTCATTTTTTGTCTTTAATCATTACTACTGTGTGTTGTTGTTGTTGTTATGTTTGCTCTCTGCTTATAATTCAATTCATCCCTACAGCTATTTTTGACTTTTCTTTGCTATCTTTAAGCTCGGGCCGGTACAACAGAACAGAACAGAAACTATATGTAATTCGGGTCTCTCTGAGGGCAGACAGGCAAGGCAAATTGCATAATATACTGCTGCCCTGTACTGTCTAATTGTCTAGTAGTAGTAGTTAGTAAGTACTATCATTAACCATCAAGTTATCATCATCATGCATGCATTTCCTTTTTCTCCCTTAACAGATTTATGGATATGGTTGTCTGCCAAGATTGTGTTTTGTTGTTGTCCATGCGTACTGTTTTTCTTTGTCAAACCTTTCCCAAAACCCCCTTCCCAACCATTCATCAAACCCTAACCCTCTTCCCCTGGGCTGTGTGACTTATTGAGGTGTGACTAAATTAAATGTACACCAATAATTTATCACACGCTTGCTGGGGCGGATGTGGCTAAAGCAACAAAAATTCATTTTCAAGGCAGGGCGAGGATCTTCTTCTGCTTGCCCACCTATGAGCAGTATATTTGCGAGATAATTTTTTTACCAAAGGAACCTAATCCATCAGCATTAATTGCCGGCATAGATTGGATTTGTTGTCATCCTCCGAAACAGCACTAACGATTACGCTTGTGTCGAGTGTACTGTAGGCCTAGTCGAGTGACTCGACACAGCTAGAGTTTGTAACTCTATGTACTAGGCTAACCCCGCCACCATTATGTTTCCTTGTATTTTGGCATATTATTGTTTGGCAGTAAGTTCTGTACTGTACTTCGTTCTACTACTCCTCCCACAGTCTCTCTCAGGCGACTGACTGTATCATTTACTTTTTTTTGCAAATGCTACTGCCAGGGTCTACTACTACTACCACCACAACCATGGCATGTTGGGAAAGAAAACCATCATCACCATGCAGCCATCGCCGTGCCCAAGTTAAACATCAAGCACAGGTAAGAGAAGAAGTTTGGGGGAGGCATAATTAATAACGGAATTTTTTTCATTAATTCTATTTCACACACCCCTTTGAGTCCAGTTGCAGAATGCATAGATTAGGAGGAGAGACTGACAGTACTAGTAGGACAAGTCCCTCAGTGAGGGGTACCGCATCTATCTGTTTGTGTCTTAGTAACTCAGCCAATTATTTAAATCAAACACTGGCTGTGGCACTGCACCAGCAAGGAAACAGTGTGACGTAAAACAGTAACCCCACCCACAAAACATTAACAACATCGTATATAAAGTCTAAATATGTAATTTAATACCCTAACAAAAATAAACTATGTAAAAAAATCCCACAACACCTGACCCACCCCTCTCCCTAACCCCAACCAATGTCCATGTCCCGGAACGAAAAAGTCCAACAAATGTCCAATAGTCCAAAACCCAACGCCCGATTCCCACCCACCAAAATAAGCTATAAAAAAGGGGCAATAAATAAACGGGGTCTCAGCGGGCTCGCCTCTCCAGGACACGGATGCGCTCCTCTAGGCGGGCCACGCGGCGCTTCAGCGCGCGGCAGTTGCATCCACAGGGGGGCAGCAGTGCTTCTTGCAGTGTGGCAGCAGGCGGCTGCCAGGCGGTGGCGCCGTAACACTGGAGGGGGGGTGGCTGGGGCCCGGGGCATTGGAGGAGGCTGCAGCTGCTGCCGCCTCCTCCTCCTCCTCCTCCTCTAGAACCACCAGCCGCTGGTATTCAGCCTGTATGGCCTCCAGCTTCCGGCGCCGGGCCTTGGCTGCCAACTCCTTCCTGTCGACTTTACCTTTGGAAGGAGTAGCTATATCAAGAAGAAAAACAAGACTATTGTAAAATATACTCTTAGCAAAACAGTCAGACAAATTCATTCTACACATAGTGGCACAGTAGCACTAGCAAGCACAGTACGTAACATTTGTGGTATGTATCTATCCTCCCACTACCTCGGCCTCGAACATTTGTGGGAGTTTCAGGCATTCCACCACCCATGCATCTGATTCCTATCAGACACCTATGCATGCATATCCTTCTCTGCCAGTCATAAATATAAAATCTCGCCCGTCCTTCCTCCTTCCACCCTTCTTTCCCTTTTCGTTCAACCCATCCATCAAGGTCATCTGATCTGACTTTTAGTCTTCTCCATAAAACTTTCACAGCTGAGTTGAAGTCCGATAGAAGAGGCCATTGGTTACTCAGTACACTCCCGTCGCTAATGCTATTGGTAATGCTAAGTAAAGGGTGTCTTCTTCAACCGTTCACAACAACTTCTTACTTAAGTCTCAACAGTACAGTATACATTACACCCTTGCAGCGAGTGTAATGTCAATAAGTAAGGATTAGGAATATAACTTACCTCCGCCCACCACTGCTGCTGGCTCACCCCCTGCAGCTCCTCCTACAACTGCCGCATCGCCTGCACCCTCAGCGGCCGCGTCACTTTCGCCGCTGGCCCCGGTACTGGTGGTCGGTAGTATGCCTAGAAAAAACATTACACATTTTTCAGATGCCATATACACCTCCCCCTATTTTTCACTAGCAAGATTGAAAAAAAAGTTAATACATACATAATACATATACAACATACATCACTAGTACAAATCAGGTAGTAGAGTAGACATTAGTAGTGTTATATGGTCCCTAGGGTCATTCTAGTCTTTGCTAAGTTACCCCGAGCCATGCAACCATTTTAGCTTTGTGTCTTTTATTTTTGCGCAAGTTACCTCGCAGCTTGTTGTGAAAGACGCCTTTGAGCCCACATGAGCTCATACTGCTACTGTCTGAGCGCTGCGTACAAGGTCGAAAAACAAGCCACTTTGTTATGGAGTTCTGGTGTTAGTCCATATTGCTTATCCATAAAAATACTACACTTTTTGGCACGACTGAGAAATGCTTGCACTATACTAACGCGCACCATTTTTCTCATAACAGACGGAAGATTCCCTTATACGAAGAACCAGAGCTTTGCAGAGCTTATGATGTAACCAGTACTAGGTTCTTCTAAGGTGAGGGGTCCACAGAATTCTCACATCTCCATTAATAATTTTATATAAACTAGATTCCTACCAAGGGGAGGGTGGTTCTTCCACAACTGTTCAGTTATCATGATCTCGCCTTTTGGCTTCTATGGACTTGTAGTTGTAAGTGTAACTAAGTGTAACAATGTTTATTGTTTTAATCTTATGCATTTTGCTGTTGCTGCTGCATTATAGAACAACGTACAGAGCTTGTCAGTTGGAAATAAACCTTTTGAACTTACATAGACTCGGTGGTATTTGGTGTGGACTTACACGAGAGAGTGAGCGAAAGGGTGTGCATTGCTTCCGCGACAGAGGTCGGGAGTGTTATGTTCTGGGTTGTCTACTCATTGGGTATTTTGGGGGGGGGTTTCGGAGACCTAATGAGACACTATAACTAGTCGGTCAGGGGATTGTGGTGGCTTCTGATTGAGGTGTGAGGAAGGTCCAACCTCCCATCACCAACGTCCTATTTTCTTGTGCAAAGTTCTGTATGTGCAGAATCCCTACAACAGTAGTAGTATGTCCTATCCTATCAAAAATTGTAAAATGTGGTTGGGCATTTTCTTGGTGGGAATTGTCGAAAAGCCTCATTATTAAGAAGACTAGAAGTAGTAGAAGAGGACAACCCAAAGGACTGGACTCAAAGGCTAGAGCTATTGGTGAATCTGAGTTTTATTTAAGATATTTTAAATAAAGAGTGGGCAACTGGGCAAGCTTAGCTACAGACAGACTAATAGTAGTAGTACAGAGAGTCATAGCAGACGCAGTTAGAGGCAGGGATAACAAGAATTTAGAAACAGATAGTATAGATCAAAGAAGAATTTGTAAAAATTAGAATTAGGATACCGAAATAATAGTTCGGAAAAAATAAGGTGCAGGAAAAGTTTGGGAAATATAATTATTAATATTAACCACTGGAGGACTTACTGGGGCCAGCAGCAGAGCCCTCGATAGAGGAGCGGTTCTGTCCCTGGGAGGCATCTTGGAGATCTTCTTGGCCCGCCGCCTGTGACCCCGTCTTCTTGCCCCTGGGTGCTGATCATGTAAGATTTCATAAAGAAAGAGACAAAAATTAAAGTTTGGTGTGAAATAAATAAAATATTTTCAAATACGCACCAAAAACATTTTTGTAACAACAATTGCAATAAAATTGACCTATCTAATCTGATCGACTGGTAGTATTGCGAGATTCACGGACCGTCTAGCAAGCCTAACTACCACCTGACCTAGCCCACCTATTCCAATCCAGACGGGCCAAGTGTTCAGTAAGTCTGCATTTCCATTTATTTTAGTCCTCAAAAATGCATAGATGGAGGACACATGCATACATTTTTGCATACACCAAATTGTTGGCTGGTTACTGCTGATGTTCTGCTAGTGATGATATAAGCCTATTAACACTCAGTAAACAAACTACAAAAGGTTCTACTAAGGACTGGGGTAAGCAGCACTCAGCAGCACGTGACGTGACAGAGGATGCGTCACGCACACCACTTAAAAATTACCAACTAATAAGTAACTAAACCTATCAATCCACCACTATCCCTTCTTAGTGGCAGGAGGACAAAGGAAGGACTACTCTCTCTAGCATTACGTCACTTAAGTTCTCTAAAGTAAACTCTTACATAATCATCAGGCCAAGCAAGCGCAAAGTTGCAAACAAGTAAGATTAGTAGCACCGAGCGCCTGTGTCATAACAATCACAGATTTTTAAACGTAATTTACCTGCAATGTAAGCAGCAGCATTCTTGCTGGTCGGAAAAAAAAAATATTCGCAATATATAACACAGAGCAGAAGAACACAAAGTAGTAATATTAAATAGCTACTCACCAAGCCCCGGGACCTCCACTCCTAGCAGGTCCAGCAGGTCCTGCTCCCGGTCCAGAATATCAGACCACCGGTGCGTCAGCTGATTATTGGTGCGCCGGACACCAGAACAGCGAAACACTGCCGACGCACCTTGCCCCACCGCTGCCGACGCTCCCGGAGCCCGTACCCGGACCCAGGCCTGCCGCCTGCTGCCAGGGTTAAGGGGAGGTGGCGCTGAACAAAAAAACCAGTGCGGCCACCTCCGCCTCACTGAATAAGGCCCGCCGTGCCTGCACCCTCTTTGGCGCCGCCTTCCGCAAGGAAGGCGGTCGCGGCTCTGGCTACGACTCCGAGCCCTGTGGCTGTGGCCCTTTGCCATGGTTCTGGGTAGGCGGGGGCGGAAAAGAAAAGGTAGGAATTTTAAAAAGTAAGTAAAAGAAATTAAAAAGCAGGTAATAGAAAAAGTGTGAAAAAATAGTTAAAAACACACAAAAAGTAGAAAAAAACTCAAAATATAGAATCAGGAAAATAGAGAGATAGATAATAAATAAAAAAGACCAAAAAAAAGTTCACAGAAACAAAGGATTGAAAAGATAGAGGGAGGATTCAAAAGCAGGCCCAGAACCATAGCAATAGAGTGAAAAACAACATGGCCGCGCCCATTGCTACCGCATGGGCAAGTTCGCGCGATATTTCCCCCCCGAGCACGCAAAAAGCATCGCGAACACGTAATGCGCGCTCCCGAACAGGAAATACTCATCGTGAACGGGCGGGAGCATGCAATACGCGACCCGTAACTAGAAATAAGCATCGCGAGCGGGCGGGAGCATGCAATACGCGACCGGAACAGGAAATAACCATCGCGAGCGGGCGGGACAAGTGAAAAACAAGATGGCCGCGCCCGTTAGCGACCGCATGGGCAAGTTAGCGATATATTTCCCCACGAGCACGCAAAAACACATCGCGAACGGGCGGGACCAGCAATTCCGCGACTTCGCGGAATTTCTACGTGCTCGCGGAGATTTTTAACAATTTTGCGGAGATTTGCGTAACGCGACTACGCAAATTCCGCCCACCCCTAATTGTAAGGCATGGGTTGTGGGTGCACGTGGACACATCGGAGTGTGACCTGCTCCTTTACGGATGTGATCCGCACTTGGCTACCTCCATGTCGCTTCGTGGGCTATGTCATTTTTTTGGGGCAGCTGCCATGCTATCGGACATGCAGTGTTACTTGCATAGTCAGTGTGGGTCACGGAGCCGCTGCTTTGCTGGATTCAGCACATGTGCACGGGTCGGTTGTGATATTGGTGATGGGGGGGGCCCCTCTGTGCACATTGTGGATGGGGGCCTACTTGGCGTTTCTATGTGTGCGGCAGTGTGCCAAGGCATTCAGGGACATGTTCCACGGTCATTGTGGGTGTGCTGTGTGCTGCGCGTAATTGTGCATGTGTGCCATTGTGCCCATCTCCCCCCGTCCCCCCGTCCCTAGTGGTTACTCACCCTGTTGCTGTTGGGTCAGGTCGTATCTTGCTGTGTCCAGGCCCCCCAATCCTGCCACCGTCTCCTCACTGCTGACTGTGGCCACCATTTGCTCCAGCTCATCCAGCTCCTCCTGTGTCGCAGGACTCCCACCTCCAGTCGCCGTTGCTGCCTCCCTGTTGGCGGCGAGCTTATGTTTGGTCTGACTTTTCAGATCATGCCAGCGCCTCTTGACCTCCTCCAGTGACCCCTGGACACTCCGACTGCATTGACGTTGGTGACGATGGCCTGCCATATTTCGGTTTGGGTTGCCAGTGCCGCAGTGGAGGTGCCGAACAGTTGTTGATGGTGTTCGGTCACCCCGTGACGATGATCTGGTCTTCCTGCGGACTGTACCCGGTCTTCCTCTTCCTCTTGTCCTTGCCCTTCCCCGACAGCGGGGTTCCTGGATGGTCCTCCGTAGGGCTAGTGGTGTTCGGCTTGTCCTCTGCACTTGTTCCGGGTGCATCCATGTTGCTACGCAGTTTGAATTGTTTTTGGGCTTTTTTTTCCCGTTCTTTTATGGTGCTTTTTCCCACCTGACGCATGGGATTTACAGGCCTGTGGCTGGTGTACGCTGATTTCTGTACCGCGATTGGCCTCATCGCATGATTTCTCGCGTTTCGCATTTTTTAGGCGTGGTGTTGATTTTCACGCTGGCATTTGACGCATTATCTGGTGACTATCACATGGTACCGCCTTGTTGTGAATTCCACGTTGACACAGGGTTATTTTCCTGTGATAGGCTGCGTTATTGAAAGTTGCGTTACGCTACTCTTGCGGTAGTTATCACACGTTCTTGTGAATATACCCCTATATTCTGCTGTAAAATAGTGTCCGTTTTTCTTTATGGTAGCGATGTGTGGGCAGTGCTTGAAGGGTGATGAAAGCAATGGTTGGTCTCTAAACCGGGCGTGGACAAAGAAGAGTAGCTAGAAACCCTTTCCAAGGGATGTGGCCTATGTAATTAAGGGCTTTTATTAAAATACGTGAACCAGTATTTGAGTGTCACTCTGTGAGTTTTCTGTTATTGCAACCAGACAAATAACACAACAGAAGTCTATGCCTAAAACAAGCCAACAGGGCTGACCCATGATGAATGGCTCGCTGAACTAGCCAGAATTGGGGCATGTGGAAGAGTTATCTGCAAACTTAATGACAAGATGTCCGTGCTTGAGTCGGTGTGGAAACCCTTGCTCAGACCTTAAATATCCGCTAAAGAATTTTGATTCTCTAAAGAGGAACAGGCTAATAGGTAGGCAACAACTTAATATTTACAACATTGCTTCGGGTGGGCTGGTGTGATGGTCATGATGGGGAATGTAGTGCTGATTTCTCCAAAGGCAGATTATCCATCCGTTGGTTGGACAGAGGATATATCATATTGAATGTGGTGGATTGTGCAAAATATTCTAACTTGTATTTATTTCCCCAATGCATGTTAACAAGAATAAAGTTATACTTTTTTCTTTTTTGTTTTCTAGACTTACCACCATCTCTTGTGAAATATCATAATATGTACCCTTTTTTCTGTATCTGTTAAAGACTGAGACTCATTTGTAGTCTGACACGCTAAATTTGTTTTTTTATAAAACTTATTAAAGATTTAAGCAAAAAAAACTGACTGTTTCAATTCTAAACTTATAAGACTGTGAAATAACTATTACTGAGGTAAGTGGAAGGGTGGTGATCTTCTAAGTGTCTCAAATCGCTCCCGTTCTCCTCTTCACACTTCTTCCTTCTGCGATCTCTCACTCTGCTACACATGCCTTTCTCTCTCCCCACATCTTTCTAAAATCACCTTTCAGCATATCTCACATATCCTCTTTTTCGTCTTCAGCACCGTCTTCACCCTTACCTGCACATTGTTCCTTTCATCTCTTCCACGTCAACATCCCAGCACACACAACACACCCACTCACCTGTAAGCTTTTCCTTTGACACTGTCCATATTTCTACAGCTTTGTACTTCCTTCATACGCTTTCCCACAATTACAATTGCCACATGTGTGACCATCGCTCTGTGCACTCTGCAGAGAGGCTAAGAATTGGATGTGTATGTAGGCCTTTATGATCCACTGAGAGTGTCTGTGAAAACCTTGCACTGCTTCCAGCCTCAGCGCCACAGCTCTCAGTCATGCCCCATCATATACAAACACCCCCAACCTGACCCCACCCAGAAACCTTCAGTTGACTCTGTTCAAGGTCACACTATGCACAATGCAAGAGGCCTATGTGGCATTAAAAAAAATATAGAATCAATTGGAAAAATCACAGCTCAGAAATACAAGGTGAAGTAAAACATGTAAAATGAAAGAGACTGTATCGATGACATGGATTACCATAGGGTCTTTCACTGTCATAATTGTTGAGCAATTGATCAGTGTTTTTTGCCTGCCCTTAACTATGCCTGCCTGTATACATAAGTATTTGAATAGAGGTACCGATAGGTGTTGCATCCACCCCAGCTCTGGAGCACCCAAATGATGACACCACACACGGATCTCTGTAGTACACGTCTTCATTCTTTGGCATACAACCGTTAACTGAGCGCAATACGTCAGAGACTTTATTGACCACACCCAGATACACCCAAATACCTCCCAACTGATTACGTAACTTTGTATGGACCACAAAGATCCTGCTACATATGATCACACGACACTACTTCTCCCTCTTTGTTAAATAAAAAGTACGGACAACATATATACATTAGAGTTCCTCAATGAGTCGTTGAGGTGCCCGTACCAATCTTCTAGATTAAGTCACTTCAAGATCGAGTCATACGTGATGAAGTAGTTGCACTGTCATCTGGCATCGTAGATGTAGACTGAGATGCTTGACATGGGCACTCAGGTGGACTTGTCTCACTTGTAAGGTCTGGTGCCAATGAACACCGAGGCAGATGCTTGAAATGTGATGAGTCTCTAGTAATGGACTTTCCGGCACGTTGAATAGTCACTGTATGCCTTTTACTTGTCACGACTCTCAATGGATCAGCATCAAACGGAGTGTCAGTCTTGCATTTCAGTTTTTTTTTTACTAGGACCCTTTCTCCTTCTTCAAACACGGTGTCCCGAACGCATCTGCACTTATCTGAATAGGCCCACATCTTCCTTTTGCGAGAAGTGTCCATGACATGATTATCGTCATTGTCTTTTGCTCGGCTCGTGGTCCATTGTGGTAGCTTTGTCCCAATGGCTCTCCCAAACAGCAAAGTGGCAGGGTTTTTACCTGTTGTAGAATTGGGAGTTGACCTATAGGCACGAAGGGCTGGACATAAGACTGACTTGTGATCGATTCCTTCGAGTGCAGCATACTGAACCACTTTCTTCAGGGCGCCCATAAATCGTTCAACAATGCCATTGGCCTGTGGCCAGAGAGTTGTGCTTTTCTGATGCTTGACATTCAAGCGACTGAGAAAGTCCTTAAACTCTCTGCTGTTGAAGGGTGGACCTTTGTCAGACTTGAGAATGGAGGGAACACCCCACTCTGTGAAAATGTCCTCCAATCTCTTGATGACTTTATCAGGGGTGGGTGATGATAATTCTTCCACTCTGGGAAAACGTTAGTACTCAATAACTACCCATGAGACGATGATCACTGTTTAAGGGTCCAAAGAAATCAACTGTAATTTTCTCCCATACTTGTTTAGGAAGGTCAGACATATTTAGCTAATGCTGTGTTGTCTTGGGTGCTAGGCAGTTACATAGGTGACAGGCTTTCAGTTCCTTCTCTACTCGTTTATCAAGGCAAGGAAACCACACTCGGTCTCTGAGGGCTCGTTTTGTGGCTACAATGCCACGATGTCCTTCATGCACCAGTTCCATGACTTGTTGCCCCAAGCTCTCAGGTATGACAATTCACAAACCTCTTAGTATAATACATTCCTGCATGACGGAAAGTTCATCCTGCACATTTTTGATTTTTTAACAGTCGATGTCATTTGTGATAGGTTGAGTATGTTTGCTCCATGAGTGTGTTGCAATGACATCCTTGAGCGTGAGCGTGTCTCTGTCAATGTTAGTAGCAGCAATGATTTGCTCAATGGATAGAGCAGCAGGAGTGCTAGACCTTACTATGAAGTTGACATATGCTTCAGCTGCTTTAGACATTGCACTGTGATGCTGTAATGGCACTCGTGAAAAAGTAATCTGCGGGGTTTTGATCTTCCCTGGCTTATGCACAATAGTGTAGTCATACTCTCGCAATCTCAAACCCCACCTCTCGATGTGAGGGGGCATCTTAGTTTTCAGATTTCTGAAAATGGTAATGCCTGAAGGTCAGTGACAAGGGTGAAATGCTTTCTGTACAGAAACACATGAAAATTTTCAGAAGCCTACACTACAGCCAGGCTTTCTTTTTCTGGCTGAGAATAGGCATGTTCAGTCTGAAATAAACTTCCATTTCAGTTTCAATTGCATTTTCAATTGCATGCTTGATCTTGTCACATTCAGAGTACCATTGGAAAGCAATATTCTTCTTAATGGGGCACTCACCATGGCAAAGTCACAAATATATCTGGAGCAATAGCTGGCCATGCCTAACGATGATTGCACCATGGTCACATCCTGAGAGGGTCAAGTGGATGACAATGCTTGTACCTTTTCAAGGTCGGGAGTCATTCCCCCTTCAGACAAGATATGCCCAAAGAATTTGAGTTGGCTTTTGTGAAACTCACACTTTTCTGTATTTAAAGTGAGACCTGCATCAGCAAACAGACGGCCTTCTTGTGTAAGAGCTTTGCCATGCTTCTTTCGTGTGGCCCTAAACACTAGTATAGTATCACTGTAGTTAAAAGCATGTGTGACAGGTTGAATTACTCTGCAAATGACATCCTGAAAGATTTCTGCAGCCGACGACACACCAAAACTGAGTCTTTTGTATCTGAACAAACCAACATGAGTTGAAAAAGTAGTAATGTACCTACAGTTCTCTGCAAGCTTGAGTTGATGGTATCCTTTGTTTAAATCAAGACGGGCAAAGACTTTGGCACTATTCAGCTGTATAATCATGTCCACTATGTTTGGACCTGAATGTCTTTCTCTCTCGATTGCTTTGTTGGTCTGGCGCATATGAACACAAATGCGCACTGCACCTCCACTGTTCTTTTCTTGCACTACCACTATGGGTGAAACCCATGGCGTCGGACCAGTAGAACGTTCGATGATGTCATGCTTTAACAATGTCTCTAATTATTTCTTAACGGCTTCCTATAAAATGGAAAGCAATCTGACGGTGTTACTGAGCAACAGGACGAATGTCCTTATTAAAGTGAAGTTGAACCTTCATTGTCTTAAGTTTCCCTAGTTGATGAAATAACGATGGAAATTGATTTACTATTTCAGAATGTGCATTGAGGTTGTAGTTGATGGATATCAGTCCCATGTCAGCAGCAGTGCTGAAGCTGAGTAAGCATGCACTTGGTGAAGTACCTTGGAGAACATGAATTAGTGCTTGTACTGTTGTTTTCATGTGCTTCATATTTGCTACAAATGACCTTTGACTTTGTAATGGCCTAGAAGCAGCCCATGTGTACACCTTTGTTTTTCGATGTCGTTAGACGTGGTACCAGAGACAGTTCATTATATTTGTCCACCACCATGATATTGATCGATGTACCACTGTCTTTAATAAAGGTTGTGGGGCAGCCATTCACCTTTAGCGTGATCGTGGGGCATTTTCCAAATGAGTTTGGTCGCTTCATATGGCGATCTCTCTGTGACTTGGGCTATTCTTTGCAAGCAGCCAGTCCTACATGTGCACTTTGTTTTGCAGTCAACATCACCACTGCACATCCATCTTCTTCACTGTCGCTTGATGATGACGTTGACGAGCCTTTGGAAGATGAAATTGATGACAATCGACTTTGTTTAGTCTCTAATTGTCTCAATTGATTTTGCTGTTTGGACTTATGTGTGTGGCTAGAATGCTTCTGGAACTTTCTGGCATCCATTTTCTCTTCTCGTTGTGACACACTTGGTTTCTCTTTTACTTTGCAGACCGTTATGAAGTGGTTTTCTTTCCCATATCCTTTGCATATCTGTCCAATGGCAGTACATTTACCTCTGTGTGGAAATGAGAATCCACATCAAAAACGCAATTTCTTTTTCTTCTGAGACATTGTCTTATGGGCCTCCACTTTGTGCTTCTGCTTACTGTTCATGGTCAATGCTGATTCATTCTGGGATGTTCTAGCTTCCATATTAGCAGCTTGTCAATCTGCATGTTTCTCAGCTCTTGCAGCCATGAGTAACTTTTCTAGACTGTGTCTCTCTCAGCATGCATCGTCTGAACGAATCGGAGAGGCACCCATCGTAACTCTGAGACGTATGGCTTCTTCGTCATTGAATTCGCTGAAATTTCAGTGCTTGATAAGGGCATCAAGTCTTTCGATAAACTCATCCATCTTTTCACCAGGTTGCTGTCTTGCCTGACTGAAAATGTACCATTCATAGTCGACGTTCAGCATTGGATTGAACTTGGCTTCCAACGTTTCTTTGATTTGATGGTACGATACTACCTCAGCTTGTGGTATTTTCTTTCTCACTTCTTACACTCCATCACCAGTAAGGTTCTTTGAGTATTTGATGATCTTTTTGTCTTCTGCTTTGAACGTTTCGATCTATGCAGTCCATCTGGCTCCAATATTCTGCTTTTTGGTGGTGTTGAATGGCAGTGTGGTTTCAGGAACGCGGCTTCACCATACTTCACACTTCTTTCAGCAGCCATTGAAAAAGTTCACAATTCAGTGTATTGTAAGCTACTTGCCACTTTGCACGCATTGGCGGCTCAACTGGGCTTGCTCATCACACCCGATTCAAGGTCATGGGGCACTTCACTCAATCGTGCTGGTAAGTATGTTTGTACTTTCTGTACCTGGCTGTCACTGCCTTTAGCGTTTCTTTGCACCTGGTCGTCTCTGCATTTAGTGCTTTCTCGTTCCGGGTTGTCGCTACTTTTAATGCTTCTTCATACCTGGTTGTCTCTGCTTTCAGCATTTTTGCTTCATATGGATGATGGCTCTGTGTTACACTGAGGCGCAGTATCTCTTCATTCGGCCTTACCAGCAGGCTTCTGGCGGGCTCTCTTCTGTGCTTTTCTGTGGGCCCTTTACCTTCTTCAAGGCCTAATAAGAGCCAGAGTAGCGCTTTGACTCCACATACACCAAATTAAGACCGCTTCTTGGGTGCACGTAGCATGCCCAAGCAGTTTGCTGGACCTTGGCAAAATCTCAGGGAGAGCAGTCTTGTTTCCTCGGGGCACATATCCCCTACTCGTCGCCAGTTGTCGCGTCCACCCCAGCTCTGGAGCACACAAATTATCATGCCACACACGGAGCTCTGTAGCACACATCTTTATTCTTTGGCATACAAACATTAACTGAACGCAATACGTCTTAGACTTTATTAACCACACCCAGACACACCCAAATTACCTGCCAACTAATTACGTAACTTTGGAAGGAGGCTCTCTAGGACCACAAGGGTCCTGCTGCGTATGATCACACGACACTACAATAGGGACCCATTTGAAAGTCAGTTTTTAATTGACCAGGCAGGACTCTCCCGACAGAAAGCCCTGTGTGGAGGGTATGGCTGTAACCTTCACCCTACAAATAATCCAGATTTAGTTTATGATAGCAATTCTGGCTATATTGTGATACATATTCAGTCCCTAAGGCTGTAACTGAATATAATATCACTTGATGCTAGGATTCAATCTGCTCCTGTTTTGGTATGGTGAAGTATCATTTGGACAAAAAAAGCTATTGCAATATTCAAAATGTACTAATTGTGCTAATGGTTTGTGAAGAGCAGCAATTTTAAACGCTGCTTGCACATGTTAATAAAAAATTGAAGACTTGAGATAAAGCAGGGGGCGTGGCCAACTAAGATGGCGGAGAGGACGTGGTCCTTCTTGGCTCCGCTGCCACCGATCGGAGAGACTCCACGTCAAGAGCCCGCAACCGATGATGTAAAGGGCTGCGCCGGCACCAGGGGCTCAGTGGCTACCCCAAAAATCATTTTGGAGACGGTACAACACCTCGTCGCAGAGGAGAGCAGATGGGGCCCGCGAGGGGAAAGATGGTGTGCCGTTGGGGGAAGGGCCAACAGCAGAGAGCCAAACTGTACGATGACAGGGAGTGAGGCGGCGTCCTTGAAGACGGAAGCGGCTCAAAGTGACAGCGGAGAGTCATTTATAAGGGGCCAGTGATCCAGTGAGACTTCGGGGAAGTGGAAGCCTGCATAAGTTGCACGGAGTGCCGAGTTAGCGGAACCCTGACGATCTGGACGTCGTGGCAGAGGATAGTATCAGAGCCGCCAATGTTTCCCGGTGAGTCAGGGCACATATGCAAGCACCTGCACATAGAGGGTAGGGCAATACAGGACTGGGGCCCGCACAGCGTTTAGACGCGGGGCAAAGCTCACACGCGGCACGCCTAACTTTAAAGTGGCGGACGGCGAGACAGCGGTAAGGTGTCTATGAGACAATGAGCTTCAGAGGATGTAATACGGGAAGGACAGGACGCAGGAGGGAAGGTACACTCAAGGCTTTAAGGAATAAATGGAAAAGAAAAGACAGCACAAACTCCCCACACAGGGCTATACAAATGCAGTACAAGTATGCCTCTCAAGGAATATATGGAAAGGTGATGCAAGGCTCCAGATCACATAGGTCAATCCTCCTCACCGGATGCCAGCCTAATAAAGCGCTAGGAGGGAGAATCCGGGCAGCCAGCTCCCAATACCTTCACGAGAGACAGGAGTAATAGCGGGCAGAATTACTTGGCCCACGGAGGGGAGCACACACTGAGGCCCCTGCGGTCCTATTGGTATACGAAACAGTCCCAGAGACAACATTGGCAGCGGTTCCCGCCTGACTCAGGCATTAGGAGCGGAGACCGTCCCTATGCCACCAAAGAAGACTCAACTTAATAGGGTGTCCAACTACTTTGGTTCCACAGAAGCGACTAATATCCAACAACCAGAGAGAGGAGAAGAGAGCATGGCACTAACAAAAGAACACTTTTTGGCCTCGCTGCGGGATTTAAAAAGGAACTATGTGAGGAGGTAAAATCAGATGTGGCCACGTCCATTGAGGAGCTCAAAACTGACCCGAATGATAAACTACTCACACTGAGGCAGGACATAGACTCCGTAGGAAGCAGGACCCTAGACATGGAAAGCAAGATACAGGAACTCGAGCAGGGCTTTGAGCAGCAGAAGAATGCAACGCAAACTGAAAACACAACTACAACTGGCCATACTCAAAATGGAAGATGTGGAAAACAGATCCCGAAAGGGACGACATCCGAATTTGACAACTGGAAGAAGCGGCGGAGGGACCGGATTTGGAGGCATTCGTACTGGGTCTATTCAATGAGGTCCTGAGCCCCAACGCACCCAAGATCAAAATAGACAGAGTGCATAGGGTGGGAAGGCCTCCCTCAGGAGAAAATCAAGACCAAAGGATATACTAGTCAAGTTGCACTCTTTTAAAGTAAAAGAGGCCATTTTGCAAGTGGCTAGGAAAACCGACAAAGCGTCTTTTAAGGGATTATCTTGTGTTCTCTTCCAGGACATCTCCCCAGCCACTCTGGCATGGCGACAACAGTTCCGCCCAGTTACTGACAAATTGAGCCAGGATAATGTGAGATACAGATGGACTTTTCCCTTTGGTCTAGCATTTGAACACCGCAATAGAACGCATCATTGCACAGAGTTAGAGGATGACTATCCTAGGCCTAGAGACAATGGAGAATGGTCAAGCTGCGGATAGACCTGAATCAGCGAGAGCCGGAGCAGGAGGAAACTGAGATACCTCACCTTGGCTCACCCAGAGACCTCCCAAACAGCAAAGAAGAAGGTAAAGCAATGGCAATGGAAATGGACAAATAAGATACCTTGCAGATGCTTTTCCTCATGGGCACAAAGAACTAGAACCCTGAGTTAGAGCCCAGAGTCTCATGAGGGTGAGGCACCTCTGGCCATCACTCCAATCGACGCACAGGCTAATCACAACGGGGCAAAGAAGTTCCTGCGCTCAGCATGGTCGGCAGAACGATGACGACATAAAGGGCCCACAAGACTTATGACAGCAAGTCTCGATCCGAGTCATGATAGAGACACTAAAGCCATGGCAACGATGATGGACCATCCGCCCCAAACGATATGAATGATCAAGAATCCATGGTTTACTCTGGGACCAGTTGTTCCAGAAGGGTTGAAAACGGGGTTAGGGAGGGAGTTTCTTTTTCTTCCTTTTTTTTTAGGTACTCTCCGGATAGAAAGACTCAAATACTATTGCCTGGGGCGGGGTCGGGGTGAGAGGGTGAGTGGAGGACAGGGGACACAGAGTGAGGATACTGGAGGTTTGTCTACAAGCAGGGACATGGCAATACAGACCCTAACATGGAATGTACGAGGGCTAAATGCCCCGGCTAAGTGCCAGAAAATCTGGAAATACCTATTAGATGACCACCACGACATAGTCATACTGCAGGAGACACATCTCAAACGCTCCGAGGCTCATATGCTCAAGCATAAAAGTTATCCCCAAATATTTCAATCATCTAACTCCACCAAGCACAATGGGGTTGCGATAATGGTCCACTTGTCTTTGAAGTTTCTAGTAGAAGGTCACAAAACGGATAAAAAGGACCCCTGTGGCCCTTTAGTATCAGAGACAAGGATGCACATATTAGTACGCCTCCTTGTGAAATATTGATCACACCAGCGTATATCTCGTGCCAGCGTAATCATAACGGGGTGATCTTTTATTTTCATGGGGTGTGGCCCCATGCAAATGAGGGAATCCTTTGACATTGTGCCCCTGCCATACTACAGATGAGGGCATGATGGCAAGGAAAGCTGTCGGGAGGCCCACTGATTGTGTGCCTCATAGACAATGGCACACACAGTCAGTCCACACCCAATGGGTACTTCTTGAGTGAGGGAGTATATGGTTCTGGGACACCACCAGGCATCCCCCTGTAGCTGGATGTGGTTACACATTGCACTTGTCTGTGGGGGGGTCCATGCTCCCTCTTTTAACTGAGGCCAGTCCACCTCCAGTGAAAAACAGCTGCATATCTCTCTTTCATGAATACGCTAAACTGTAAAAGTGTGCATTTGTGCTTTGGACAAAGAATGTTTTTGTTTAATTGGGGCACTCTCCGCTACTGCGCAAATTGCACTGAGATAGGGATGCACCATGGTGCAAACTGACACTGTGCTCCTAATGCGTAATTCTGGCCCACATGTTTGCCTAATTTTAAGTCATAATACACTTTGAGGGTCTCATTACAAATGGCTATTATATTGCAGTCCCTGCAGTAATACCTGTTTGTTGGACTTGGCCCTTTTTGCAGGGTCATCCCTGAACTTTTTGCCTTCCTCCTGTACTTTTTCTGATCTGTTTTTGTTGGTTTTATGACTCTGGGCACTTTACCACTGCTGATCAGTGCTAAAGTGCATATGCTCTCTGTTATAAATTGATGTATGGATTAGTGACTCCATGTTTGGCCTATTTGATTCACTGTCAGACCCTAGTACAGTGCACTGGTTGTGCCCAGGGCTTGTGACTCAAATGCTGCTGGTGGGCTTGCAGCACTGGTTGTGCCACCCACAGGAGCAGCCTGTAAAGTGTGTCTCAGGCCTGCCATTGCAGAGCCTGTGTGCAGTCTGGTACTGCCATGTCGACTTGGTAAGTGCACCCACTTACCAGTCCCCAAACCTTCCCTTTCCTGCATATTAGTCACCCCTAAGGTAGGCCCTAGGGCAGGGTGCATTGTATGTGTAAGGTAGGACATGCCCTGGTGTGTGTGGCATGTCCTCATAGTGAATTACAGCCATTTTCGTTTTTCACTATTACAAGGCTACCTGTTCCCCATAGGCCAGAATGGGCAGTATGATTATAACATCTTATAATCCTAACTGACCCAGGGAGCATGGTAGAAAAACGAATTTAGTATGCCTGAACTCAGAATGATAAAATACATATTTTAGTGAAGTTGGTTTTAACATTCTGTGTTTGAAAATACCACTTTTAGAAAGTAGGTATTTTCTTGCCTAACTATCCAAGCCTGCCTCGGCTAGGTTGTGTATTCCTTGTCTGGAGTTTGAGTGACAGGGGCTGGGGGATTCCAGGAGGCAGGGTGAGTCAGCACAGGGCTGAATAGAGAGATCTCCATGTAGAGTGGTGGGAGGAGTTGCACCTGGGACCTGAATAGGGCTGTGCCTTCCCTCCACAATGCTGGCTCCACCTCCTGCGGTGTGTCTGATGTCCCTGACCTACACTGTCAAAGGAAAGAAGGAGTCCTGTAAACAAAGTGCTCCAGGACTGACCAGAACTGGTTTGGACTAGGCAAAGGCCTCTCTGCCTTCAGAGAACAAAGAGAAAATGAGTATAAAAAGGGGGCCCAGACCCCAGAACTTTAGATCACTTTGGGAAACAAGAAGAACCTTTGCTGAGGAGAGGAACCAGAGAAACTGAGGAAGAGACTATCCCTAAGCGTGAGGGATTGGACTGCAGTGGTTGCCTGACTGCCAAAGAAAGGAGAAAGGACTTTTGTGCTACTTTAATTCAACTTGTAAAGGATCTCTAAGGGCTTGAGATAGAGCTTGCCTCCTGCTGAAGTCTCAGGGACAACAGACTTCACCCACCAGCTCCCCAAGAGTTCTTTGAAGTGCCTGCTGTTGTGTTGAGCCTTCTGAAGGGACTGCGTGTCGGAAGGAGCTGGAAGCGCGACTCACGAAGAAGGAGCGTGTCGCCGCCGCAGCCGCTGTCGTCGCATCACTGAAGAAGGGTGTCGCCGCTGCCGCTTCGCCTCGCAGAAGCGCCTCGCATCGCCGGAGAAGAGTGTCGCCGTCGCATCAGACGCTGTCGCATCATCGGAGAAGCGTGTCGCCGCCGCAGCCGCTGTCGTTGCATCACTGAAGAAGGGTGTCGCCGCTGCAGCTGTCGCATCGCCGAAGCGTCTCGCATCGCCGGAGAAGAGGATCGACGTCGCACCAGATGCCACCGCATCACCAGGAAGCGTGTCGCAGGGCCTGTCGCGGCTCAGAAGAATCGTTGAGTCGCCGCACGGCCGTCGGGCGTGCACGCATCATGTCGCATCAAGAAGAAGACGCCATCTTTGTTTCCTTGCACCGGATCTTCATCGCATCACGGCGCTGCTGGTCGCATCGCCATGGAAGCGCAGTAAGAAACCGGCGCATCACCTCCCCACGCCGAGAAGAACCGACGCATCACCGTCCCCTGCGCAGCAGTAGGGAACCGACGCATCACCGTTCTTGCATGTAAGGAACCGACGCATCACCTTCCCTGCAACACTTTCGTTGTATAGCGTTACGCATCCAAAGGTACATTGAACTCAAAGTGTCGCATTTTACATCTAAAGAGAACTAAGCTATTTCTACCATTTTTGAAGTACAGTATTGTGGATTTTTGTCGTTTGTGGTCTTGTGTTAAGTCTATATAAAAATACTTATTTTTATACTACAACTTGTGTGGTGTCCATCTGTAGTGTTGTCACTATATTACTGTATGTGCTTTACACACTGCCTCTGAGATAAGCCTGTCTGCTCGTGCCAAGCTACCAAGGGGGTGAGCAGGGGTTAATTTAGGAGTGTATCCCCCTTACCCTGACTAGAAGCAAGGGTCCCTATTTGGACAAAGGTACCTACCTCTGTCAACTAGAGACCCCCAGTTCTAACACTGTTCAAACAGGAATTTCAATTCTAAGTGGTGCGGTGTTAATTGCGCGTGTAAATTATGATTTGTGGTAAATTTTGCACTCTCTTCTATATTTTGCCATGTCAAACCTGCTGGAATTTAAGAGGCGAAAAAAGGCTTGGTGTTTACCAGGACATGCCGATGTTGGTGCTGCAACCACCAAAATTCTTGTGTTATTCCCCAAAAAGTCAAAATCGGTAACAATTACCACATCCAATAGATTCAGAGCACCTCAGTGTCAGATTTTTTAGGTGCAATAATTATGTTATTCACAAGAGACCACTCGTTCTCATGCCATTAGTATTGCTAAAGTTTGTGTAGATTCTTGTGTACCCTTACACTCTTTTCATGACTGCAAAGCGGTAAGAGGACACTATCGCAGTTTCTTGGGGTGTGGCTCCGAGTAAAGTGAGGTAAAATATTTGCACTTGCACCATATTGCAGATGGTAGAACATCAGTAATAAGACCCTAGCGGCACACAATAGCATTATGTTTCCAGGATTTGCCGCAGGCCCAGACTTCACCATCCATGGTAAGGGTTCCTGGCTCCCAGTTCCATTGGTGCGTCTGTAGAGACACAAACCATTAGTGTAGGAACAGCCTCCCTGTCAGTGTCTCTGCAGACATACTGCATCCCTGGTCCTGACGGCTGTTTGGGAAAGGCGCCTTGAAAGTAGTGGTGTAGCAAAGGCACCATGCAGACCCCCCAGGATTTCACAATTTTCTAAAAAATTTAGAAATTGGTAGTTTTGTAAAAATACTGCAATTTTTACTAAAGTGCTTGCAGAATATATTTTATACAAATATGGCATTCACCCTCTCTTTAATGGCTCTGTGCTGCAGATGAGCCCATAAAAAGAGGAGGACCTGTCATAAGGTTTCTGCACATACACAGAGCTATGCACAGGAAAATGGGACCCCGGAATACAGTGGTTTGCCACCATATACCGTAGCACCCAAAAACCCCAACCCAACTAGCTTAGCATCCCATTAGCACCCAAGTACTAATGATTGGACTACCCAGAACACGGTATCTTTATCTCAGGACTCGCAGAAGCAAGAACACTCTTTCGTCACTCACTGCGTACTTGTCCACAAGGTGCGTAGGAAGAGACACTGGATAGGTTAAAATGTTTATTCCAACTTACGTGCTCTAATGTACAGTACACGTGTCAGTACTAATAGCATAATGCATATGAATAATATAAGCAGCATGGTTACAATTCCATAGAATACAAACGGGGAAAGCATCTCAGAGCTCAGTGGATAAATGTCTAAATAACATTACCACCCTCCCCTTGCAGTAAGATAGTTTATTATAATAATAGAAGACCTCTGGGCTTTGACTAGCGAACCCCCATACCTCAGTCTCTAGATGCAGAATTACATCAGCAGGACATCATAGCTCTTCTCACTGAAAAGGATTTCTCCAAGTGTCCTAAGCGCTAGTAAACTGCAGTATTAAAAGCACACAAAATTCTTCATGGCAAATGCACCTAATGTTATGTCTGGGTGCGCGATACTGGCCATATCAGGAAGAACCAAAATACATTGTTATGCGACCTTGTACATGTTGTGCAGACTGAGCCCAAAAAGGTGAACAACAGAAAAAGCAGACAGTGCAAAAGAACTTGGCACGAGCAAAGGGCGAGGGAGACTCGGCTCAGTGTAACGTGCGCAAAGAAAAGCAGCATGGCAGCCAGGCCTAGGCCAACATAACAAGGCAGGTAACAATCCACAAGACACCCTCCCCTGGTCAGTCCAGCGGCCAGAACAGAGGTCCATCAGAGGAAAAAACACAGCCGTTGGAGCACAGGGAGCGCCCAAACGGCGAAGGGCAGGTCAATCCATGAAAGTGTAAGTGCAGAGAAAAGCCATACCCTCCAAGAGTTCATCATTGGAATTGTCAAAAAGCATAGATGCCATCCAATCCATGAGATCAAAAGAGCAGGAATGCTCCTCAACAAAGGCAGCATCCAGAAGCAATGCGGGACAGCTTGCGTGATAATTGAAACAGCTTCGTTGTAGGAGATCCCGGGCAGCCGCCCAGATATCCCATTGCGCCAAAATCCCCAGTGCAGCCGCACGCGCCATACAGCCAGCAACGGAACAGTCCTGCTCATGGGCCTCTAAGGGACCCATCAACTGAACAAAATCCGGAACAGACAATGACGAATTGGAGAGGCAATAATCCAGAGTCCAGGTGAAAGGACAGCGGATACAAGTCATCACAGGTTGCACGCAAGTGAAATACGCAAAGCGAAATGAAAGAGTATATGACACACTCAGTGTCGCCAATGGCAAGACACCAAAACCAGCCAAAAGGCGCTCACGGAGCAGCTGGAGGCGTTCTGGATCGAGCAGGTCCCATCGGGGAGCAGCCATTGCGCAGAAAGCAAATTAAGAGCAAGACACCAGCCGCTAAAGCGAGGATCAATGGGAAACCGCCAAAGACGCTGGAAAAAATAGAATGTATGAATGCCGGGATGACACCAAAAATAGTTTGGAAGGAGGACACCAAGCCCGACCCCACGACCTTAAAAAAGTGTACCAGGCCTTCAGTGTTAGATGCGTTAAAAATACGATGTATTAACTCCCCAAAATGTTGGGGGAGATTAGTGTTCAAAAGGGCCTGTATTTCACTGTGGGTACTCGCCACCTGGAGAAAGAATGTCTCCTGGGCGGACGTGAGCATAACTTCCTCGTTCAATAACAGTGCCTTTATTCTGCTCAGTCTATTGAAATCTGCCTCCATGGTAGGGATGGAAGGCCAAATAGAGATATCAACCTTGCCATGAGGGGGAGGAAAAAGCACATTTTTGCAGCAGACAACCCTGTGTGAAACTGTTACAATGTAAGGAATGCCAGCCTGCAGGCCACAACAGTTTTCGTTATTTAAAAGTAAATAACTACCATTGGAAAGGAGAGTGAAAGTAGGTGAAATAACAGGAGCAGGAATACCTTTCAGCACACAAGCAAGATTAGGAGAGGAAACGCTACATGAGCCATGCAATTTAATGTGTTTACAAATAAGCGAATGACCCATGGTCGAGTCGCAGTACTCCCCCGTGAGAAAGACTTCCTTGCCGTCCCGAAGGCATTTATACATGAAAGGCAAGGACCAGAGTTCATGCAGGAAAGCACTGCCCAAGGGCCGGTAACGGCCCACAGGATAATGTTTCATGCACGAGTCAAATTCAAACAAGGAAAAAGGTAAAGCGATAACCCCATGAACTAGCCACACAGCAGAATCGAGTTCTGCAACAGAGAACGGCAAAGGATCCATCTTTTCGATATGTAATAGAGTGTAAGTTGCATCTTTCATGGACATAAATTGCTGTTTGTCAGTTAAGTTAAAAGGTAGAAACAAGGCAGAGGTGTTCAAAAAATGCCAAGGAACTTTACCTAACTTGAGCGTTTGCAAAGTCCATGCAAACTGCATAACTGAACGCAATTGATTCTGACCATGATATAACACAGAAACATCATCTTGTACAATATCAACAACAGAGGACACAATATTCTCTAAAGTATAAATGCGAGAAGACAGGGTATTAATACTATTGTCAACAACAGCAAGCACCTTTTCCAAATTTGCTTGATCTATTTCCCGAAGACGGGAAGCAGCTTCCATTTGTGATAGCTTCCAGAGTTCATTATATGTCTCATAAATGAATCTTTTAGGTCGGGGACCACGAGGTCCCATAACAAAGTCGGACAGATCAATATTGCCTGAAAGGAGGGACAAATGTTGTTTAACAGAATCAAGGGACGAATGTTGCAGCCATTGTTTGCATAATTTACCAACGGAATATGTAGTGACAGTACGGGAATCAGTAAATCTCGGATCAGGCCTATCCTGTGTGTAACTAGCTCCTGAGTCGTGAAAACGCATTTGACATGCATTTGATGACGTAGGCCATACCAACCAGGGTGACTGAACTAGCTCAGAAACATTATACGAATTATTTTGTAACAGAGCCTGCAGGGATACGAGGGACATATTGAATCGTGAGCTTTCATTGGGAAAACTCGACAGGGATGGTATTGATGGAGTATTCAATTGTTTAGTGGTTGCTAAGCCCCAACATGTAGTCTGATAGATGGAGACATTGAGGAACATAATTTGTGTAGGGATGAGGCAAGCACGGTGTAATGCCTCGGTTCCCTGTACCTGCCATGGCTTGGAGCCCCAAATGGATTTCAAATCTATTGTATCCTCCCAGTACTCATAACCACCCACTGCTAGGGCACTTAAAAAGGAACCCGAATAAAGCAATTTGGTGTGTGTTAACATAATTTTCTGAGTTGATGTGGTATTAAGTCTAAAATAATAGGATGCAGGGTTTGACCGATTAAAATCAGTAAAATAGGTAAACTTCTTTCGAAGTGTTTGTGAGCTACCTGGCAAGGGGTTTGGACAATGTTCCCATTGGGTGTAATTAACAGAACTACGCAGGGCACTTGGCTTATGGAGAAAATGATTACCCCAATGTTGGTAACAATACAAATCGGCATAATTCGCAGAATTCATATATAAATCTTCAGCATTAAAAGATGCATAATATTTTAAATCGGCAAACAATGCTTCAACGGCATGCACATCCCAATCATCAGAATGAATATTATTTTGTACTACATCACCCATTGAAACACGAAGGACATTAGGTACATTAATAATTTCCGTCGGACCATGGATTTGATAGTTCACTGCATCCCATACGATGCCATCAGCAACTGGAAAAGCTGAAATGTTCACAAATGTGTGGTCACGCTTCATGATGTGAGACGAGGAATGAGGAGCCAAAGTTCCAGAAACATAGTCCACAGCAGAGCGTTCAGGTAAATAGTGACCATTGATTAGTAGAAAAAACACTGTGACAAAGCCAATGGACATGAACAGAAAAATCAAGAAAAGTACCAACCAGAGGTATGTCCAGGGTGGAATCAAAAAATTGTCTCTAAACCAGGATACAAAAATACTGAACTTGGATGGGACTTTTGAAGAGGTGGAATCCGAATCAAAGGAATAACGAGTCGGGCCAAGTGGCGTTGTTGGTTGATGCGCCACCGATTCAGATGCAGGATAAGTATACTCGTCCTCGTCGATGTTGGTGGAGAGTTGGGGATCAATTATAGTTTCAGGCAAAGTAGAGGATTCAGGCAAATCAACCATCTCAATTACAGCATCAGCGATCGTTCGCGCAGATGGACTATGAACATATGTCCGATAAATGGCAGGACAAGAGACCGCTGGTGTGACACTATTCAGGATCGGCCAGGCGCTGTAGCTTGACATTTTCAACTGAGATGTATCTGTTCTCTTTGCGACCAGGAAGCGGTGGTAAAATGACTGTACGTGTTCCCTTCAGGCCAAGTACTGGAACTGGTGCACGAAAAGAGGGGCCAAATTCTTTTTGTTTTCAACCTTCTCTCGAACCAGTTCTCCAACTTTAGGAAGCCAGCCGGCTACCGGAATCTGCAACGCAGGATCTGTGGCTGAAGGCAAATGTGTAGTTGCAAGTTTGTCTCGGGCTTCTTGTAAGTCCTGTAACATAGCAGAATGGTTATCTACATCAAACTTGGCGGATTGCGCCGCGATGTCTGGACCCTCAAGGTCAGGCACAAACATTCTTATGCCAAAGAGCATTTCGTATGGGGTCCGCCCACCCAGAGGTCTTCTAGGGAGATTATTAAGTGCACGCTGAACGGTATACAAATGGGCCAGCCAGTTCCTGCCAGTACCTATAACCCTAGCTGTTAAGGATTGCTTTAAGTCACGGTTCATTCGTTCAACGATAGAGTTGCCCTCAGGCCTATACGGAGACGAAAATTTCACCCGCACCCCAAGCGAAGCCATTGCATCCTTGTAAGCCCTAGAGGCAAACGCTGGACCTTGGTCCGAATGGAAGGTGCCGCATGCGAAAATTCCCACAAAGACACGCAAATCCCTGATTACATTTCGGGCGTCAGCACTCCGTTGTGGCCAGACCCAGAGAAACCGTGTGCACGAGTCCACTGCCACTAAGATGTATTTATAGGCAGTGTCTGATGAGAATGGACCGCAGTGATCCAAGTAAACACACCCAAAGGGTCTGTTAGCAATGCAGAGCGGTGTTTGTGGTGGACGTGTTACTGTGGAAGGCTTAATCTGTTGACAAACGTCGCAAGAAAGCACAAAAGCACGCGTGTCTTTATATAACCCACGCCACCAATAACGCTGCTGCAAGATGGACACCGTAGCTGACACACCTGCATGAGCAGAAGCCATGCCTTCGTGTGCAGCTGATATCAAGGCACTCCTGCGGTCCGCGTTGGGGATCAGCCGATCTCCAACGTCAGGTATAGTTACATAAGGAACCTGATCGGGACTTAATGTGTAAGAATACTTGGAAGGGAAACCTGTAGGGTAATTATTACCTTCCTTGGTTGCAGCAATAGCTGCTAATATAACAGGGTCTATTTTAGACATGGACCTGGTAACCGCTGCTACTGAACACGTGACTACTGCTGAACGGGCAGCTTCATCTGCCAGATCGTTACCAATAGCGTGTGCGCCCACCCGCTGATGGCCTAAGGTGTGAACCACCTGTGTGAGGGGCAGACGTTGTTGCAATTCTGCCACTCGAACCCAAAGCATTTTATGCTTAATTGTGCTCCCTTTTGCGTCCTTGTAGTCGTTTTCGACCAGAAAAACAGATTGTCATTGTAAGATTGTACACAGTAAAAAGAATCACATACAATAAGAGTGGTCTCATCCTGAGAAGCGAACTCAAGTGCAAGTAGTAATGCATGCAGCTCGGCTAACTGTGCGGTACTATCTCCAAGTGTGCGAGTATGCACTGCAGAGGATTTGAACTTTCCTTCTACAAAGGAACCCGCAACAATAGCACATGCAGCTGAATAAGCGTGCTTGGACCCAGTGGCCGGTTGCGCCGAACCATCGGTGTAGATCACACATTTGTAATCCTCAAGCGGTAGTAAAAACAAAGGAGGAGGATGAACGAATTCATACTGCAAAAACTCCTGAGTTTGAAGAGAAGAATCAAAAACAAAAGTGACGTCCGAAGACGTCAAGGATGTAGCCCATTGTATCCAACGGGGATGCATTGCTTTTGAGTTCGGTACACTTGCTTTTGTTACTGCCTCTAGGGCAGGACAGGGTGTTACCACCAGAATTCGCTTACCCTGTGCCAGTGCGCGTTCTTTTAGAATCGCCATTTGCACTGCAGTTAGAACTTTCTCAACAGATGTAAAGCGTAATTCAGCGGAAGTGTACAGATGTGACTTGTATGCGATGGGTACTGTATCACCTTCATTAAAGGTTAAGTATGTGAATCCCACCGCCCCCGGAATTATTCTAATCACCAGGTTTGTGTGGTTATCACGAGTCAAAAGATATTTAGACTCCAAAAGGTCTGTCTGCAAAGACTGTAGAATTGAGGTATGCTCAGGCAGCCAGCAAGACCTTGAATAAGTAAGTTGTATCAAAGCATACAAAGGCTTGATACGCTGGGCATATTCGGGAATATAAGTACGCCCGAAATTCAGGAAACCCAGCAAAGACTGAAGTTTCTTCAGAGTATTTGGGGGGCACAAATGTGCACATTTTTCCAAGAAATGGGGGGCCAAGCCCTTACCTTCGTTGTTGAGCTCATAGCCCAAGAACAGAACGGTAAATTCAGCAATGTGTGACTTAGCAAAGTTAAATTTGTAACCCTGCTCCGCGAATTCAAGAATAATGCGGTCCACACGGAACAAATGCTGAAATAATTCGTCGTCCGTTAGATAGATGTCATCTACGTACGAACATGCGTCTTGATCAATGTCATTTAACAAAGAAACAACACGGGCGGCGAATATACCCGGACTATTTTTGTAGCCCATGGGTAAACGCCGGAACTGGAATAATTTACCACCGGAAGTGAATGCGGTCCATTGACCACTCTCCGGGGCTAGGTTGTGCGTGTAGAAACCGTTTGAAAGGTCAAGTGTCGTTTTGTATTTTTTACGAACAAGACTGTCTACAAGCGCAGAACTGTGTGTATTTTGCACCGCAAAGTTCCGACAATGAGTATTTAAATGCCGGTAATCCAAAACTAAGCGGTACGATCCATCGGGTTTAGAAACCACGAAAAGGGGATTGTTCATAGGTGATACGCATGGTTCAATTACTCCCTGATATTCCAACTGTGTCAGAATTTCGGAGACGGGGCCTTTGCCTGCCGTTTGATGGGATATTGGGGTTGTGGCTGCGGTAGTGACCGCAAAGGTATTGCATGAGGAGGTGATTCTTCATCCCATCCCACATGGTTGCGGTATAACGCAGGTGCCAGGTACACAGCCCACTCAGCTGCAAGTGCTTCAGCTTTGTCTTTTGGGACATGCCGTGAAAAGCTTGGAAGGATTACCTCCTCTCCTTTATGTGCAGCGAGAACGAATGGGGGTGGCCAATCCACCTCTGCTAACAAAATGTCATATGAAGAGGTTAGATTTTCCCAAAAATCCCTGTTATTTCACGCGGTATATCACCTTCAATTTGGATGACTATGTTATAAAGTCTGTCAGGGGGTGCCACTCTCGTGTCAGCTGTCTCTACAGTAACGAATGTTTCAGTTGCTGTCGCCTCCATATGAGGACGTAGCGCCTCCCGCACTATGGTAACTTCCGCGGCGCTGTCTAGGAGGGTCACTGCCCACGTCCAATTCTGGAGTCTCGTTCTCACGGTCTGAGGCATATTTCGCTGTGACAGCGGCAACCTTTTTCTTCTGAAATTGCGGTCGAGGAAGATGAAAGTCTTCTGCTTTCCCTCTGACTTGTTGTCGAGGTTGGTCTCGCTCCTGGGGAGCCTCTCGGCCCCTTCCTCTATCTTGCCGTCCTCCTCCACCAGCCTGTGACGACGTCTGGGCCTGTGAAGAACGAGGAGAACGCGTATCAGAGCTCTGAAACCTTTCTGGTGATTTAATCCTTGACCTATCACGTAAATCATAAGTACGTTCAGAAGAAACCGAAACTGGGGAAGCGCCTCTCGACCCCGGCTTCTTTTGTTGCTTACCCTGTTTTTTCTGTCTCCAACTCTTTTTAGTGAAGACTGGTCTATCATCTTTCTCAGATGTACTTTTTGTTTGTGTAATTTGTGGTTGCGATTGAGTTTGCATTTTTACAAAAGGCTTGTTGCCTAGGCTATTTCTTCCAATTGTTTTATAAGCCCGGGCTATTATTTTTGGTAATTCGCGAGGCCTGTCCAACTCTGGGACCAAAGCCAAAGCATTCGCTACTTGAAAGTTCATAGCATCGCCCTTGACATTTCCAAGGATCAGCTCAGCTACTACATCAAACACTCCCACTAGTCTCATCCCTAATTCCACAGCCGCTTCAGGGCCATGTTCATCCTGTACTTTTTTAATTACAGAGGGTAGAACCGTCATGGAAGGAGTTCCAAAACATTTTGAATAAACTGCTGCGAATACCTTACCCCAATTTTCACATGATGTCAAATCGGGGATTATGTCTTTTGGCAAACTTATCGTGAGGATGCGATGTTTATCTACTGGGGATGTATGGGGAAACACTGCTTCTATCTGATCGAACTTTTCTGCAAGCCAGTAAGGATAGTCGTCCTTATTTTGTGGACGTTTGCCCATCACAGAATTTACCATGACAGGACTTATGGTCACTCCAGCGGCTATAGCTGGTTGGCCTGCGACTACAGGAGCAGCTCCATGTAGGCTACCTGTAACGTATGTCACTAGGGCTCGATGCACTCGTACTCACTCCGGTATGCATAGTGCGCAGTTCCGCAAGCGGTAATGCCAGATAATTGGGATGCGGGGTATACCCGGCCAATACAGGCCAAGTGGCCCCCTGAATTGATAAGGGGCCTAAACGAACTGCGGTAGTTGGTTGTGGTAGGGCGCCATTAAACCAAACACGGTGCTGCCAAGCCGTGAGAGGTACTTCAAGAGTGGTATAGGGTCGATAGGCAGCAGGAATAACGGTGGGTTTATATTCATGAAACAGATTATCATCTGCCTCCACCGCTTCAAAAGTGATCCAAGTGTAAAACACCTCAAAGTGGTAAGCCGGATCGGCTTGAACCACAAAGACCAAATCGATCCCTGTATCAGGCACTCCATACACCCGTAAGTGGTCTCGGAGTGCTCTCGGCTATGTGCAGCTATCGCCACACCAGCCATAACTAAACAATTGTATTCGACAACCTAACAGGGAGCACAAAATGGGTTATTTATGTAACCTTTTTTAATAACTTCAAGCTTGAAAGAACCTATAAAACGTTCAATATAGGAGGTATCACCGTCACATACGCCTCCGGAAGCGTACGCGAGGGGTTTGTGGACAAGCACAAGTACTACTCAAGCGTCTCGCAGATAAGCTGCCCCACGGTGGTCGCGCCATGTCATAAGGTTTCTGCACATACACAGAGCTATGCACAGGAAAATGGGACCCCGGAATACAGTGGTTTGCCACCATATACCGTAGCACCCAAAAACCCCAACCCAACTAGCTTAGCATCCCATTAGCACCCAAGTACTAATGATTGGACTACCCAGAACACGGTATCTTTATCTCAGGACTCGCAGAAGCAAGAACACTCTTTCGTCACTCACTCGTACTTGTCCACAAGGTGCGTAGGAAGAGACACTGGATAGGTTAAAATGTTTATTCCAACTTACGTGCTCTAATGTACAGTACACGTGTCAGTACTAATAGCATAATGCATATGAATAATATAAGCAGCATGGTTACAATTCCATAGAATACAAACGGGAAAGCATCTCAGAGCTCAGTGGATAAATGTCTAAATAACATTACCACCCTCCCCTTGCAGTAAGATAGTTTATTATAATAATAGAAGACCTCTGGGCTTTGACTAGCGAACCCCCATACCTCAGTCTCTAGATGCAGAATTACATCAGCAGGACATCATAGCTCTTCTCACTGAAAAGGATTTCTCCAAGTGTCCTAAGCGCTAGTAAACTGCAGTATTAAAAGCACACAAAATTCTTCATGGCAAATGCACCTAATGTTATGTCTGGGTGCGCGATACTGGCCATATCAGGAAGAACCAAAATACATTGTTATGCGACCTTGTACATGTTGTGCAGACTGAGCCCAAAAAGGTGAACAACAGAAAAAGCAGACAGTGCAAAAGAACTTGGCACGAGCAAAGGGCGAGGGAGACTCGGCTCAGTGTAACGTGCGAAAAGAAAAGCAGCATGGCAGCCAGGCCTAGGCCAACATAACAAGGCAGGTAACAATCCACAAGACAGACCAACAGGCCAGCAGGCTGCAGAGGTGTTAAATTCCTCTGTCACTGGCCTTTGAAATGCACAAAGACCCCTCCTGTTTGATTAGCCTGCAGCCCCCCTCACACATTTGTGTGCCCACTACGAACTGAGCAGGCCCTTGAAAGGCACTGCTACCCCAACCCCTCCACTGCACTCTTCTCCCTCGACCTGCTTTTGTCTCCTATTAGCCCCTAACCTCCCCATGTCTTCTCATTTTTTTTATATATATACCCTAAACCTTCTCTGCCCCCTTTCCAATGGGTTGGTAGTAACAAACAGTCACTAACTGGGGTGGAATAGGCCCCAGTGCCAGTACACCTGATGCACTTTTAATCGCTGGACCGGAAACAAGCACTTTAGGACCGGTTTCACGGTATCCCCCTTATCAGCCAAGCTAGCTTGACTCCAGTGGCATGGTGAGCACAGGACCAACGTCTGGGCATACTCGTCCCACTCAGGGTGATAAATGCAAAAAGAACAATTGATGGACAGAATGCTGAACAATGTCAAACATTCACCCCCAGTACGAAGATCTGAGCCTAAATCGATCGTTTATTTGCTCACCACGCCATTCCATTTTGACCTTAACTACATGCAAATCAGTCTTGACCCTGCTCCCCATGGGAACAGTCCAGCCCAAACTGCCAGGCCAGGTCCTCCCTGGACCAGAAACAAGCATTCTAGGACCGCTTTCGGGGTATCAGCCCGGCTGGATTGACTCCAGTGGCATGGTGAGCACAGGACCCACGTCTGGGCATACCCGTACCACTCAGGGTGACAAATGCAAAAAGAACAATTGATAGACGGAATGCAGAAAAATGTCAAACATTCACCCCCAGTAAAGACCTCTGGGCCTAAATCCATTGTTTTTTTGCTCACCACGCCATTCCAGTTTGGCCTTAACTATATGCAAATCAGTCTTGACCCTGCTCCACATGGGCCAGTCCGCCCGAACTGGCAGGCCAGGTCCTCCCTGGAGCGGAAACAAGCATCCTAGGACCAGTTTCGGGGTTTCACCCCTCATCAGCCAGGATAGCTTGATTCCAGTGGCATGGTGAGCATGGGACCCACGTCTGGGCATACACGCCCCACTCAGGGTGACAAATGCGTGGTGAGCAAAAAACGATGGATTAAACCCAGATCTTTGTTCTTTTCGCTTTTGTCGGCCTAAGTTTTAAATGAGATGTGTAAACGTCAGAGGAGCCCATCTGCCAAGTACTTGGCCCTACAGACTGACCCTGGGACTCATCAAAGCACCTGGAAGGAATATTTTCACATGATGGTTTTCAGCTAAGAGACATTAGCTTTTATATATCATGTCAGAAAAGGGATTGATTTCCTGAGTGGAAAGCAAACAATTCACATTATGGACCAATAGCTACCTCTCCGCCACGCAGCACTCCCTCTCCTACAAACACAAATTAAAGCTTATCCAAACCTATTTTTTTCATTTGCTTTCTGGTACTTTTAGTCTTGTGTTACAATTATAAATACGGAACTACAAGTCCCAGAATGAGAAGAAAATCGGGCCGATGGCACTGCTCATGTGTGACATAAAGTTACTTGAGTTCTTCAATCTCTTTCCTGGGGAGGTCAAACCCTGTTGAAATTAAAATGCACAAACTATGAAACGCTGGACTTTTCGGTATTCTTACATGTTTACTTTGTTAAAGGTTTGAGGGGCGGGATGTGGCAGTCTAGTACTTCAATGGTGGTTGGCTAGTATACTATTTATCTTCCATGGCTAGTATAACATATAGTCCCTCCTCCATGTCTTTGGCCTTCCCGGTTTGGGTTCTGAAAATCTGGTCACCCTATTGTTGGAGAAATTGTGTTTTCTTGTCGATCAGGGCAACAGTCTCAAAGCGATATGTGCCCTTCTGCTAATACTGCTCACGGTCTACTTTTCATATCATGAACCTTGCACAAGGGTATTAGGCCGCTATACAAAAGAACCACATTCTTTGCATTTTTAGGTTCACATTGATCAAGTCTTTTGCCCAGAATCACAGTAAGGTGAGGCGTGGGTGTGGTTTGAACCTAGCTCCCCTTGCTTTAAGGTCGGCCGTTCTAGCCTCGAGGGATCTCACAGCTGCCTTGTAGGGAACCGGAATGTTCAGCTAGGATGCTTTAAATCTACCCTTGCCTTTGATTCAATAAGGTGCTCAGAACAAAATATGTCAGCAGTAAATCTTCAACCTTCATCACTTCCCGCAAACTATGAGCGAGTGTGAATATTTCAGTTTCTCTGGGTGTGTATGTGCTTTCCCGCACAGAGCAGCTTTGCTCATTCATTTGCTGCTCGCTGAAGTAAAACGCCTGAAGGCGTATTCTCTCGCTCTTGACTTCTTCAGAGCGCTGCCGTGACAGAGAGTTATCTCTTTCTGTCTCACTCTGGTGCATGTCGGGCACTCAATAACCAACTGAGGACAATGAAGGCCTCACTGGCGACACCTCTGCTTCTTTTAGGGCTGTTCGCGGTGACATTTTCAAATTCCGGTGAGTGGTCGTATGTTTTTTATGTAATGCTGGGGTATATGCTATCCTGAGAGTGATGTGTATAGCACTGTCTTGCCATTCCTATGATCTCGCGGCGCTGTCGGGTTCGGGTACCTTCACATACTCGTTGGGATTCCAAAACTGTTTCATCAGGCATCTTCAGTCTACCAGGGATAACCTGGTCACCATTCCCAGATTCCTTTGCGGTGGCCACAGTCAAAACCTGAAGCAAGCGTACTGCTTCATTGAGATCTGTGACTAACCACTCCTCTTACCACAAGCTCCTCAGAGCCAAAATTCATCCTGTTCTGTTCTCTACGACTGATCTGTTCTTTTATTCTCTCCTTTCTTTCTTACGTCAGCCAGCACCAGGGCACCCTGTTCCTGGGCACTCCTATGCACCATACATCTTGCTTCATTCACATTCATCGCAGGCCGGCGTCTGTTTATGTGTTAGCTGGATGATCAATATTGTGGCCTGTGGGTGCAGTTATGAAACTGCTGTATCTGTTGAGTGCCAAACATCCTGCAAAATCAAACCTCGTCCAAACACCATTGATGTCCACCTTCCTTAGGGAGCGACTGATTCATCTGAGGAGCAGGGGTTCCTTCGGACAGAACTCTAGATAAAAGCACAGATGGGATTATAGATATTTTTCCGATATTTGTCGAACCAGAACAAAATAACATTGAGTCAACCGACAGTTAAAAAATAAATTTTGCACGAGACACTGAAATGCAGATTTTTTATGGGTCGGTGACATATATAAGAACACTGCAGTCTGTGTAATCAGACAATGACCACCCTGAAGAAGCAGGCGCCAAGAGCAAAACTCAATTATTGCCGGACGACTATAGGGGCTGCAAATTGTGCCTAGTTTCTTTAGATTGTTTCGGTCTTTTTTCACTGGAGACTCACATCCTTACATTATATTTGTTCCCAATACTATTTTTTATTGGCTCACGTCCATGCTATTGTACTTTGCTTGTTCACAGCCTCTTTTATAGGTTTCTACGGCATATAAAAGATTCTCGCAGACGGAGTGCCTTATCAGATCAAAGGCCTCGTCTCTGGTCCGAATTCCCCTTGCTCCAAAGAGTGGCTGTGATAGTAGCATGTTGCGTAAATCTAGCATGAGGCTGCGTTGCAGGATGGAAGCGCGCCAATACGTGCCTTGATGTTTAAGCATGGTTCAGGTTAGAGTCACATCCAAGCGAGGTAAAGCAGAGGTGGTTTAGGTCCATACAGGGGGGACCTATGCCACATTTTCAAGATATCCACACTATCATACAATTAATCTACATGCAGCTCATTCATGCCAGTGCATATCCTGAAAATCTGGCATGGACCTGGCCTTTGCAGTACTACCCAGCACATCCACGAGGGGAGCTATTGTTTAATGGACATGCATTTCTTCATAGATGATACATAATATAAAATATCCCAGTCGCTACATCTGTGGAAAATCAAAATAGAAATAAATATTGCCTTGCACATTTTGCATCTGTACAAAATGTTAGTGGTTCTGATCTTCTGACAACAATTGGATGGAAGTTAGGCTTCATTTACATTTCTGCAAAATTTCCCACCAGATGTTTCTTAGAATCTTTTTAAAACATTTTTTGAACATGTCCTTTACAAATAACAGTGAGTGTGAAAGGAGTTAAAACATGCTAATTGACGGACGGCCCATCAAATAATAAAACCCATTCAGGGTTTTAACATTTTCACAATAAATATGTATGAGGTCCATTATAAAAACAGGGCCACTGGAATTATGGGATCATGCGTCAGCACTCTTTGATGGATTTGCTGCCCTTGCCACATAATCCACACTCACTTTGCTGCATAATGTAGAGATTTCAGTGAAAACTATTTCCCCGGCTCAAACAGATCCAAAGTTAATGTTAACAACAAGGTAGACATGATGCAAGACATTTGGAGACACTTTACAATTGTTAGATGGTCAGTTTTCAACAGATGATTTCTGTATTCAGGCAGTTAGCAAGTATTAAAGAGGAGAAAACTTTGCCAAGACTGTACTAATGTCTCCAGTTGTTAGGACTGATAAGTCATATGCAGCTTGAAAAAAATCCACACACAGTTAAATGTAATTTAAACAGAGTCAGGGAAAATATGTTGTTTTATAATTTGTGTAAATTCAAGTTACACCACTGACAATGTTTTCTAGGGATTCAAAAAGCGGTTATATAAAGAGGGCACAAAGTATGCAGAAAACCACCCAAAAATGTAACTTCTCTTTTTAGGGTTTGATGTCTGTCTTCAATCTTACAATTCCTGCTGGTGAGACACTTATATCATAGATATGTAATGTGCAATAATGTTCTGCAAGGCTGTTTCTTAATGGAAAGATTGTTACCAGAGAGCTAGATTATGGACGGAGAATTCCCTCTACAGTGAGACCAATTTTAATTTTTTTTTTTGCAATTCACAGAATAAAGGAAGCCAACTTTTATTACGAGAAGTGTATACCTGTAGGCTTCTTATGTCCGCTAAGGGAGCATTGTATGCTCTAAACAAAATAGTTTATCCTGGGATTCCAAATTGACGCTGTTAATAAAATGGTGCGTGTGTTCTACACAAGACAAGCGCAATATTGTCTTGGTCCAATGGCATTTTGTATCAGATTTCTTTCTTAACAAATCTATGTATTTTCCCGTATAACTGTGGTGTCTTTTTGTATCATTCTTTTATAAAATATCAAACTGATGCAATAGAATGTGTTATTCGATACTGCATGCTTTGCCATGCCTTGCTGCATAATTTAGCCAGCCCCGCGCCCTAATTTGGTCCTCCACTGTCCCATAATTCAAGTCTGTGGACTCTGGTTTGTTGGCCGTTCTAAAAGCCTGTCCACGAGTTATTGAACCCAATCCTTATTTATGATATGCAGACCTAGGGAGATTTATATTGGAACTGAAGAACGTGCAGAGGCTGACACTAACTATGCAATTCAGTCCAATTTTAGGTTGTACTATTTTTATATATCTGGAATGCAGTCACTATTAGCAAAGAACAGTAGTTTTCCGTAGTTCATAAATTCTTTTTTTAGTTTTTATTTTTGTGTAAAAAAACATGTTTTGCTTCATTATTTTAACCCCTTATCTGCAGCACCCCCTCCCCCCACCCCTAGTGCTAAGCCCATTTTTGGCTATTTGGTGTAGTTTGGGCTTAGAGCTCCATAAGCGGTATTTCCACATAAGGAATCCACGCCAAATATGTGTCCTTTTTCTCCAACATGCTGGGGATTCTAAAAGTACCCAGGGTTTGTAGATTTCCCTGGAGGGGACAACGAAAATAGGCAAAATATAGCTAATTTTTTAGTTTTGGGGGAAAATAGGCAAAAAGTGCTTTGGATATAAGTGTCTGTTTTTTTCTCCTAAAAATGACATTAACAAATGGTTTGCATTGCTAAAGTCACCATCTTCCCAGCTTTCAGAAACACGCAAAGCTGAATAAAAAACACAAATTTGTTACCACAGTTGTGGCATTTTTCAAAGAGGAAGCCCATATTTCCTATTTTGTGTGCTCTCAACCTACTTCCAGAATGTGGTGAAAATCAGTGTGAAACCATTGGGTGGTCCAGAAAATCTATAGATTTCTAAAAAGTAGACAAAATTCCAAATTCAGCAAGGGGTCAGAAGTGTAGATCCCTCAACGTTTTCCAAAAGGAATTAGCTGTTGAAATAAAGAAATGAAAAATGAGTGTGGGAAGTTGGCCTGGTATATGCTGTCCACTAATTAAAGTGGGCACCTTGCACCAGTCCAAACAACCCTTATGGTGATTTAAGAGGTCAAAGATAACCTTAGAAAGCTATCCAAGTGGTAGCTGTGGAGAGCAGCCTTCAGGCTTAGTCTTGAAGGAATGTTAAGCAGCCTGTTTTACCCGAATGCATTCTTATTGTATTGGTTAAATGAAAGGAGCACCACACAGTAGTTATAAGAATATATATTTATTATTATAACACCTTAAATACCTCACAGTATCTGCTACACACAGATAAACACAAAGCACACAATAATAATAATAATAATAATAGTTTATTGTTCAGTTAATTAAAACCATAACAATATTACATACACAATTTCAAAAAAATTCCTAAAAATTACATTATTGTATTCTAAAAAACATCATAAGATATACACAATTGTTAAAATATTCTCCAGCATGTCTCATTAAGATACTTTTGCTTTCAGTTCTTGTTCATGAATACGTAAAAACTTTATCAATTTGCAATTCATTTGGGAGTCGGTTGAGTCCAGTCCTCTTATAATAGCGGTTCTACACAATTTTATTCCTCTGTCCAAGAATGCTCTCCGTGGGAAGATAATTCGCGCTGGTTGCAGTATCTTACACTGGCATACAAGATGAACCAAATATTCCTTTTTATTGCCACAAAGCCGGCATTTTTGGTTCTCCATATGCTTCCATTTCGGGGCGCCCGCAAGAGTGGGGAACTTTCCAAACCGTAATGCCATTAATTGTCTTTTTACATAAATAGAAAAAGTGGAGTCCAAATAGGCCGCTTGTTTCAGTATTTTATAGCTATTGATCACTGTCCAAGAATGAGATCTTTTAGAAAATATGCTTTTATCAACCAGCAACGAATGGAACTTTGCGGCTTTGTTTAGTGCTAGCTTGAATGTTGGATAGGGCATATTTTTAGTCCAGAGATCAGTAGTACCAGGGGCGGCTGGTGGATTTTAAAAGTGGTGGGGCGGAAAATTGTATCGTAGTATAACGAGCGAGCGAGCCCGAACTGCAAAAGGAGGGTGCGGGGGGGGTTTTCCCCCCGCAAGAAAATTTTTCAAAAAATGGATTCAAATGGTGGCTTTTACACCACATATTTACTGCAAATTGTTGCAAACACGGAGTCCAAATATAGCATTTTAAAGCACAAGTGAGAAGAAAACATTAGAAACATATCAAAAATGTGCCCAATTCTCTAACTGGTCTTCTTGCAAAATGACCCCCAAGCCAAACACACACAACCAATTGAAACAGGCCCTCTAAGTGTTTTCTACCTGTAACAAATCTCTGCCTCTTTACTGTATTGGTTGATGAAGTCATCAAGGCTCACACCATTGGTAACACCGTACATTGCAAATACTTTAAAAATTAGATGGAGAAAGAGATCCATTCCAGGATTGAAGTTCATCCTTGATTTTTTTAAGATTAGCCTGACAAACAGAAATTATATTCCAGCAAACTGTGTTTAGTTTGTAAAATTTAACATTTATATACTATATACTATAATGTACACAGACTGAAGGTCCACCTAACAGAAATTGAGGTGCAAAACATACAAACCTGACAACAAGATTTTGGGTGGAAAGCAGAGATATAGTGAAAGTGACAGATATGGTTTATAAAGTGTTTCAAAAATGACAATAGAGAAAAAGGAGTTAATAAAATAAGTTTAATTTTTAAATTGAAACATAAATAATAAAACATATATAAATGTAGAGCATAACAATAAATAAAATCAAAATCATTGAAGAAAATAGTTTGCATTTAGGGCCTCATTTATGAGGTTTTGCTGTAGGGCAGCACAGCAGGCCTACCTGCTGCGCTGCCCTACAACAAAAGAAAAGGGCATGAATGCACTGTATCTATCAGATACGGCGCATTCCTGTCCTTTGCCCGTGCACCGGCACACAATGAGCTGCTGTGCGCCAATGCAGGCACCGTTGCACCATGGTGCAAGGGTGCCTGCATTGAGGGCAATCACAAGAGGCTTTTTCCTCTTTCTCTGTGTGCTGCAGAAGGCAACACACATAGAAAAAGGAAAAACGAGGAGAAATAAAGATATTTCTCCGCGTTGTGCTTGTGCCTCCCTTACGCCTCCCCTGGGGAAGCGCAAGTTTTGGCGCTGCCTCAGATTACCGATTTCTCATAAATCTGGGGCAGTGTCAAAAAGCCATGGATGTTGCTGGGAACTTCCCCAGCAACACCCATTGCAGGCAGAAAACTGCGTTAAAGGGGACAATATTTACGAGGCAGAAATACCTGACCCAGCGAGAAAGGAACTATTTGGTTTGTCGGTGCAGCGCTGCAATGCAATCTTCTCAGCGGGAAACACACACACTGCTGCTAAATTCTCAATGTTGGCACCACCAGGCGAGCGGAGCAATTAAAGTACACTGTGTGATCCTAGGCAACTCATTTTTTATATTGTCCATAGATGCAGTGAATTTAAGCGCAGTTCAGGACAGGAGCATCAAGTCAATCAATTCTACCAGGAACCTGCTCCCTAAAGACAACCGCAGCCACCGTTGGTTAAATGCTGCCTTATAGAATTAATTGTGCTATATATCTATCGTGCATTTACCAATTTAATAGGAGGAGCCTGGGTGTCAGCCTCTCGGGGATGCGTATTGAGCAGAGCTTCTGATGGCACCCAGGAGTCACTCATTCTTTCCCCAGCCAGTGTTACTGGGTGCGGAAGAGCCAAATACTAGGTTTTTGGTTGGTAAACCAGACGGAAATTCATGCATGACACTTTGGCGGCAGCAGCCAAGCTTCACTACACTTGTTACTGCTAGAAAAAAGCTTCCCTTTCTCTCCCTGACTCCTCTCAACTACACCACCAGGCCCCCACATGTCTTCACCCCTCGCTTAGAGCATAGGGTACGTGTATGCAATAAAACCGCACGGGAGTTTACTCGTAATGGCACGCTACTGCATGCCTCTGCAACATGGCCTCTTCACATGTGATTGTATCCTTACCCCAGTACTATGTATGCAACTTGTATAATCAGGCCTTTTTCTACAATAACACTGAAGCAGAGACGATTGTGCATAAATATGATGATTGACGAATATACTAGTAGTGAGACTCATTACACAGGCACTCACAGAGGACATTAAATGCAAATATTCTGATCCATGGTAAAGGCCCATTTACGACATAAAAACATGGCCGTGACTACGTCATGACAGGTAAGGTTTAGTGCTGTTTTATTTTTTAGTCACACCCGATTTGCAGGTCACTACAGGCCGCTTTTAACATGGTACATGCCACAAAACTCAGGCATGTGGTGTGGCATGTGACATGTTACAAACATGTGGTAGCAAACGGTAAACCCTTCTTTCCGAATGACGTTGGCAGAATGGAGCGCTTGTTTTGGGAAAAGAGATGCTTACCTTTCAAAGGCGCTATAAGACTAATGACAAAAGAGTGTCTGGTTTATTTACAGCATTTCAAGTGCTAAACCGGGACATGTGTTTACTTTGGAGAAAGGTGTCAGAACACCGGGACATACGTCCAAAAACTGGGCCTGTCCAGGCAAATACTGGCGCACCTATTGCGTTATAAATAAGCCTCCCTGATTTCCGTTTTTATTGATTTAAACAATTGCTTTGTCCATCAGGTATAATTTCTTTTCCCCTGGATCTTCGGGTGTCTGCTGTCAGGAAAGCATTTGACGACAAGTGAAGTGGGTTCTGCGCTCAGGGGAGCCAGGGGGGCAGGCATGCCTGGCATGAACAACAACCCTCTGCCCCTTTCACAAGCACTTGTCTGAGAGGTAACTGACCTTGCCTGCCCCAGAGGAGCCCGTCAGTCATTTACCAACCCAGGGTTAGTCCTTCAGTCTCCTGGAAGCACCCCCGTGTTTAAGCGCTTCAGTGTTACTGCTGCCACCATTTCAGAGGCAATGGCCTCACACGCGACTGACTCTGCCCCAGCCCCACAGCCCTTACATGCCAGATACTGCTCTTCAGGGCTCTATTCTACTGTCGTGGCTATTGATTGCCCATACTCTTTCCGGCATGCATTTAGTCTGAGGGCAGCACCGGGAGCCAGGGAATGCGTGTTTCCGCTTGTGCCTGGGCCCCGCCTGCTGTCTTCACGTATGATGACTCCAACCTGAACCTGCACGTTTGTAACATACACTAGTAAACTAAGCGCCAGCACCCCCACCCCCACCTACCTATGGAGCGAGTGCGACCAGACCTCCTTGTGGGGGCATGCACTCTGCACTGCACACAAAGGCGCACAGGGCCTTAAACTGTCTGCTGCCAGTGCCACAAACGAAACCAAAAGCCAAGTAGCCAACCAACAACAACGTACGCCACCAGGGCAAGGCCTCGCCGCCTCGGGCTCTATGGATCGAATCAAAGTCACCCCTGTTACTGCTGCCACCATTTCGGAGGCAATGGCCTCACACGCGACTGACTCTGCCCCAGCCCCACAGCCCTTACATGCCAGATGCTGCTCTTCAGGGCGCTATTCTGGCTGTCATGGCCATTGATTGCCCATACTCTTTCGGGCATGCATTTAGTCTGAGGGCAGCACCGGGAGCCAGGGAATGCGTGTTTCCGCTTGTTCCTGGGCCCCGCCTGCTGTCTGCACGTATGACGACTCCAACCTGAACCTGCGCGTGTGTAACATACACTAGTTAACTAAGCGCCACCACCCCCACCTACCTATGGAGCGAGTGCGACCAGACCTCGCTCCCTGTGGGGGCGTGCACTCTGCACTGCACACAAAGGCGCACAGGGCCTTAAACTGTCTGCTGCCAGTGCCACAAACGAAACCAAAAGCCAAGTAGCCAACCAACAACAACGCAAGCCACCAGGGCAAGGCCTCGCCGCCTCGGGCTCTATGGATCGAATCAAAGTCACCCCCTGCCGGCAGCGGCCCGGCCCCCAGGTGTCGTGCCGTCAGTAGAGTACTACTAAAGTTAACAGCAACACACTTAAGTAAATAATTATCGCAGGCTGCAGCACTGCAGTGACAAAATTAAAAACACAACAGCCCCTATAAATATAATTAGGAGGTTGTTGTGGGTGGTGGCGGTTCGCTTTCACTTACCTGTGTGTTGTTGTTACCGTGACCTCTCCTGACCTCGACGTTCACTTCTCAAGGCTCCTCGTCGGGCTCCTCGCCGTGACCAGGAGGACTGCAGTACACAGCGTGGCAATAGCAATGATAGCACGCACAAGCCAGCCACGACGAAGCAAGCCAAAAGTAAAACTGGAAAATACTGGATTTGGTGGTCTTTGGACTCCTCCCCCAGACCCCAGCAAACCAATCACATGCAAAACAACAAACTGTTGCTGGGTCTGGTGGAAGAGACAACGGCCACTGCCACACCCCCACAAACTCGAAGCCTGCCGGACTGTCCCACCCCCAGCCATTGGAACTAATGGAGGGCCTCCAACTCCTCCCTTGGCCAAGGGAATAACGCCCAAATCGAAATGCTATTCTGGCAGTGAGACACAGGCTGCACCCACCAGTGTGTCGTCACTGCCATGCTTTATGGCTCCAGGTCGAAGAAATCTTCGCCCAGCCAAAAGCATGCGCAGAGCAAAGGCCATCCTCCCCCACCCCCTTAAAAAAAAAAAAATTTGAACATGTTTGTTCACCGAGCACAAGCAGCCAGCAAAATTTATTGCTAGCTGCTCAGTGTTCCATCAGGCATTTTTTAGTCCCCCACAGGGTGGCAGGGCGACGCCCATCTCGCCCGTGTACACCAGCCGCCCCTGAGTAGTACAAGTAACTTTTAGCGCGTGTTCCAAGAATTTATAGGCTGGCAAGTTTTTTTCCTGTTCTAATTCCAGCCATAAAGATTTGTTGAGACTATTTTCCTCTACATTTTGTTTTATCTGATACCACACCTTTATGTACGTGTAGAGTCTTCCCAATGTCTCATTCAATAGCCCAAATTCTAGGCGCATTTGCGCTGGTGAGGCAGTCTTGGGGAGCTGTAGAACCTTTTTATAAATACTTGTTATTAGCTTGTTTAGAGTTTCTGAGTCCTTCCCATGCATAGCGACACTGGCGTATGATAGTGTTGGCAGTACTTTAGCAGAAATAGTGGTCAGTAGCGGTCTTAATGAAGGTCCCTCCAGTTTCTTTGCAAGTGCTTTAAGGGCAAATGTTAAAGCCCCCGCTCGCTGCGTCATATATTTTTTCTGGTCTCGAAAGGATAACTTATCATCTACATAAAATCCCAAATACTTGTAGCATGATACTTTCTCAAATAAGTTGCCTTTTAGCCTGATGTTATGATAAGAGGCTATTCGGTTTGTAATGAGCATTGATTTAGTTTTGGATAAATTGAGTTCCAATTTATTTACAGACAGAAATTCAGAGAGTTCGTTTAATAGTCTTGTCAAACCCACCTTAGTTAAGCTCAAAAGAACAATATCGTCTGCGTAAGAAAGATGCGACAATTGTAGTTTGCCCAACTTCGGTGAATGTGAGTTAATACCATCGAGCTTTCCGGATATGTCTGAGATGAATAAATTAAATAGGTGCTGGGCTAACACGCACCCCTGTTTTAGACCCATGGTGATATACACCTTTCTGGAAATTCTAGCTCCATTCCCAAGCTTCACACAAACCCAGGTATCTGTATAAAACAGCAGTAGACCCCTAAGTATTCTCTCCGGTATATTTCAGGATTTTAATTTAGTCCACATTAGTTTCCGGTCTACGCTGTCAAAAGCAGCTTTTAAATCTATATAGCACAGATGTAGGTCCTGTTTCTTGTTTTTACATTTTTCAGCAATCAGTGAAATTGACAGGATATTTGAGATAGTTCCGATGCCCTTTCTAAATCCTGTTTGATTTTTTGAAATTAAATTACATTCTCTTGACCAGTCAACCAGATCTTTAAGGATAAGTGAAGCAAAATACTTAGCTTCAACGTCCTGTAAGGCAATTAGCCTATAATTTGTAGGGTTGGATCTGTCTCCTCCTTTGTAAATAGGGGTTATGATTGATCCCCGCCAACTATCGTGGAACTATATTATTAATTTCTACATCAGTATAAAGTTTTTCTAAGTGCGAGCTCCAATACTCCGAATCATATTTAAAAGTGGCTTGCGGAATGCCATTCGGGCCAGGAGCTCCATCACTTTTACCTTTATTTATTATATTTATTATTTCCTCTGTTGTATAAAATGACTGATTTATCTGTGGAATCAATTCATGCTCAGTTGTCTGTGTCAACGAGTTTGAATGTCTTACGTTGTAAATTGGTTTAGACCAGAAACTCTCTGCTTTCACTTTTTTAATTCCCACATTCTCTTTTTGAACTGTTTTCTCAGTTGTTGAAATGTTTCCCGGATTATCCCCTCGGATTTGTCTAAGCGCAGATTCCTTTGTGCTCTTCTTAGTTCTCTCTTCAGCATTTGTAGATCATTTGGTAGATCTTCCGTTTGATCGTATCTTTTAACCCTGATTTCAGGTTCTTTCATTATTTTTGCTAATTTTTTTAGAAAAAGCGACCAAGCTTGTATTCTGTTCATGGGTTCTGTTGTTTGTTCTGCCAGGAGAACTTTTATTGTTAAAAACAAATCTGTTTTGGTTGTGTTTGTCCATTTCAGACGTTTTAGATTTACTGAAGTAATTTCGCCCTCTGGTGTATTAGTAAAATGAAATCTTGGCATGTTTAGATTAAAAATGACGTGCTGCATTGAGTGATCACTCAAGGTGGTGTACTCTATGAAGAAGCGAGCTAATGATGGCATCAAAGGAAGTTTTATAAGTGTAAAATCTAACGTCGATTGCGCCCTTGGGCCGTGATACGTTTTTTCCGGCGGGCGATCTTCGTCCGTTCTTCCGTTAAGCACTTGCATACCTTGGAATTCAAGATCTGTTGCTAGTTGCTGACCAATATGGTCCACACGACAAGTCCCAGCATAATGTTGCTGTGGAACACACCAAAATGAATTATCTGCTGTTAAGATTTCATCATCATCCGGCGTAAATATCAGATTGGAATTAAAATCTCCTGTCACTATTAGATTCCATGTGGGCTCAGTACAGCGTAATCTTGATATTGTTTTAGTTAGAAGGGCATTTTTCTCCTTTTTTATTTGAGCCTTCGGTTGTGTGTAGTAATTAATCAATAACATTGTATTACCTTTACTTGAGTGTTGATCTGAGAATTTTACAAGTTGTATACTGGGATCCGGAGATTTCAGCTGTTCCGTTGTTATTTTTATAGCTGTGGACACGTATGCTATCAGTCCGCCTATTGCACGACCATATTGCTTGCATTTTTCCGCAGCACACAATACTATAGCACAGAAACAATCGTAAGTAGCACTAATACACAGTGGGCTCCCGGGGAGACCAAACCATATACTAAAATAGTGGTATAAGAACCACGACTTGAGTCCAGACAATGTCTAGAGTGTGTAGAATCGCTGGGACCCCAAGGAACCACCCAAGGTGAGTAAGTAAGGACCCCACGGAGGATGGGTGCAGTGTGAAAACACGACCGCGTGCTACGTACAATTCAATGGGAGAGTCGCGGTTGCAATTTTAAAGTTTAAGGACCCTTCCAAGTGGATTACGAGGAAACCCTTTGGAACAAAGAAGGTTGGAGAGCCACCCCACCCGTGGATACCAAAGTACCAGAGTTACCTATCCCAGGGAAACCGGGTGCATAGGTCTGAATTGGCGTCAGAAACCGCCGTCGTTCTCAATGGGAGTCTTCAAAGAAATGCCACTGCTGGAAAGAAGAAAAGTGTCCAGTGGAATCCGCAGGTGGATTCTTGATGGAAGGAACCGGAAAGCAGAGGGGACAGAGTCTGGGTCACTCAGGGGTGCCCAGGGGCTCGGTAGACGAATGCCCACCGATGTCGGGTGCTTCAGGTGTGAAGAAGGAGACCTTGACTCTACAGCTGCAGGGACCAGGAGACGTCGAGGACAACCAGGAGCCGGATGCGAGCTGTCCCACAAAGGATGTTGAGTGCTGAGGGGTCGGTGTCCGGCGGAAGCACCAACAAACCTTGGCAACAGCAACCCACGAAGAAGGTCAAAGAAGGTTACGGTCAGGCCCAGCAAGGACCAGAGGACTCACCATAGCAAGGGGAGTCAGGGCAGGCTTGGTCAACCAGGGGAGCCCAAGAAAATCAGGATTGTCCCTCAAGTGGACCCACAGGCCGAAGGCACAGGAGTCGCAAGGGGACCTCTAGCAGTTTCACAAAGTCGCAGCTTGCAGGGCACAGAGTGCGAGGAGACCAGAGTCCTTTGTACAAAATGTGCGCAGAGGTTGGGGCTATCGACATTCCAATGCACAAAGTTGGGGAAGACCAACAAGCATATGCAATTGCAAAAGTATGCAGTGCACAGGGGTTCGGGTTATGCAGTCCCCACAAGGGATACTGGCCTCCAACGTGGTTAGAGGGCAGCTCGACCTCAAGGAACATAGGAACCCACCTCCTGTGTTGCTGGAGCCTTCGGAGTTTGCCAGAGCTCAGGATCAGCAGACTGGTCAGTTGCATTATGGTGCCTGCAATCGCAGGGGAGTGACTCCTTCACCCCAAGGGAGATACTTCAGTTGTCCTTGATGCTCCACAGGTCCTGCATGGAGCCTGTATGGTGCACGGGCACAGACGATGCTTTGGACGGAGAGGGAGACGAAGTCAGGCCCAGTCAAAGTCCAGCAAAGTCCAGAGTATCCAGATGGTCAAAGGTCAGTGGTTTCTTGTTCAGAATCTTGTCCGCGTTGAATCTAGGATCCTACAGCCAGGTAAGCCCTTTTGTACCCACGGGAAAGGTTGGACAGATTCAGGGGATCCTCCCAGGGGAGGGTCAGAACAGGGGGGTGGTTACACCCATGTCCTTTGTCCAGTTTTGCACCAGAGCAGGAGCCAACGGCTCCCAGAACTGGTTTGAGCTGGACTATGCACAGGGACACCAAGTGTGCCCCTTGTGCAGACTTTCAGGCACTTTGGCAGTGCCCCCACCCAGCTCCAATACACTAAATCTTGTCTGGGAGGTGGTCACACCTCCCTGTGACAGGATGCCTATTGTGCTGTCTTCCTCTGCTCGAGCTTGGCTCAGCAGCAGGAGGGCAGAAATGTGTCTCTGGTCGGCAGCATCCATTTTGTGCTGTCCGGGTCGAGAAGGCTGGTACCGGGAAGGCCAGGGGCCCAAGAAGCTTGCTTCTGAGGGGTGGAATCATACCTCCCACACCGGTTACCGGTGTGGAGGTATGATTCCAAGGTGTTTGATACCAAATACAACATGTTTTGTTTCAGCTGTTTTCGAGATAGCATTTACTGCGAGCTTATAATGCACCTCTACCTATATGTCTGGCTGTGTCACAGACAACCCAGGAGAATGGTCTCCAAAGGATGCAGAGGGGCTCTGCCCATGCAGGGGCACCCTCTCACGTAAAACCCAGCACCCTGCCTTCAGGATTGTCAAGGCCTGCTATAGGGGTGACTCATAGGTTTTAAGTGTAGTGACCTATAGATATAGTAAACCTATATCTAACGTAAGTGGTGAAAGCACCATCTTACACAGGCTGCAATGGCAGGCCTGTAGTTCCATTTTGCATGGCCTCTCATGGGTGGCATAATACATGCTTCAGACCATGGGAGGCCTCTGGGGTACCTATGCCCTGGGTACATGTGTACCATATACTAGGGACTGATAAGGTTACCCCAGTATCCAATCTGGAGTGTACCTAAGTACATGTTGTTAGACCTGGCATCCTTGGCGTGGGTCTCCCTTCCATTTTTTCGTAATGCCTCCACTGTTGCCGATATGTTTTTGCTGGACTAGATGCTCAGGGGCACTTTGCCGCTGCTAATCAGTGCCAAAGTGCGAGTGCTCCCTATCGTTAAATGATATGTATTAGTGACTCCATGATTGGATGATTGGTTTACTTGTCAGTCCCTAGTACAGTGCACTCAGTGTGCCCAGGGCTTGTAAATTCAATGCCGCTGGTAGGCTTGCAGCACTGGTTGTGCCACCCACCGAAGCGGCTTGTAAAATGTGTCTCAGGCCTGCCATCGCCGAGCCTGTGTGCAGCCTAGGGCTGCCATGTCGACTTGGTGAGTACACCCACTTACCAGTCCCTAAACCTTCCCTTTACTGCATGTTGGTCACCCCTAAAGTAGGCCCTAGGGCAGGGTGCATTATCAGTATAAGGAAGGACATGCCCTGGTGTGTGTGGCATGTCCTAATAGTGAATTACAGCCATTTTCGTTTTTCACTATTGCAAGGCTACCTGCTCCCCATAGGCCAGAATGGGCAGACTGACTATTACACCTTATAGTCAGAACTGACCCAGGGAACATGGTAGAAAAACGAATTTAGTATGCCTGAACTCAGGATGATAAAATACATCTTTTAGTGAAGTTGGTTTTAACATTCTGTGTTCGAAAATACCCCTTTTAGAAAGTGGGTATTTTCTTGCCTAACTATCCAAGCCTGCCTCTGCTAGGTTGTGTATTCCCTGTCTGGAGATTGAGTGACAGGGGCCGGGGGTGGCTACAGGAGACAGGGTGAGTCAGCGCAGGGCTGAATAGAAAGATCTGCATCCAGAGTGGAGGGAGGAGTTGCACCTGGGTCTGAATAGGGCTGTGCCTGCCTTCCACAATGCTGGCTCCACCTCCTGCCGGGCGGCTGAGCACTCTGCCCCACATTCTGAAAGGAAAGAAGGAGTCAGAAAAACAAAGTGCTCCAGGACTGACCAGAACTGGTTTTGGACTAGGCAGAGGCCTCTCTACCTCCAGAGAACAAAGAGAATCAGGGTATAAGAGGGGCACCCAGACCCCAGGAAGATTAGATCACTTTTGGGAACAAGAAGAAACCTTTGCTGAGGAGCGGAACCAAGAAGAAACTGAGGAGAGACTATCCCTAAGCCTGAAGTGCTGCTTGGGGGATTGGCCTGCAGTGGTTTGTCTGACTGCCAAAGAAGGGAGAAAGGAACTTTTGCTTTGCTGTGACTTTCATCAACTTGTGAAGGATCTCCAGGGGCTTGGAAGAGAGCTTGCCCCCTGACCGAAGTCCCAGGACCATTGGTCTTCACCCCTTTGTGAATTGCTGCTGGAAACTCTGTTTCAGTGGCTACAGAGGTAGGGAGCTGTGACCGACTCTCACGACCGACTCGGTGTCCTGTAAGCACCGCATCGAAGCACCCTCTCGCCCTGCAACGCACGACCCTGGTCTCACCGACTCCGTCAACGAGCCGCTGCCTGCACCGCATCGAGGGACAACGCGTCCTGCAACGCTTCGCTACGCCGAATCGAACTGGTCCGACCGACACGGTCACTGCTGCTGAGTTCGAGTCCTGTGACCGCACCGGAGTTGGGCACCGCTCGCACGCTTTGCGACGCACCGCCCGACTCGCACCGCTGTCCGGACTGATCGACGCC